>BGPR01042923.1:0-13106 GCA_013235015.1 Araneus ventricosus
CATCTTAATCATAACAGTACAATTTACTTTAACGATTTAAAAGAGAAAAACATTTTCTTTCTGCTTGCGTAAGATTTTGAATTATCATTTCGCTTATATAAAACTAAATAAGAAATGCACATTGGTCTTGCGAAACAAACTTCTTAAACTCTAGTATTTTCTCAATTTCAAATCCATTTTGAGATAAATATGGTTTTGTGTCTCTGAAAAGAAGTTTTTTCAGATTTTTACGGAACAGTTTTTCTGTTTTATAACTTACATTGAACTAAGTGTCCGATTAAAATTTGAAGGATTTCAATTCATCATCATGTTGAAATATTGCAGGACCCCACAGTAAAACATATTTTCAATAATAGAATTTATTTTGAAGTGAATATTTTGTTTTCAGAGGGTTATCATCCAAAGAAAAAAATCTGAAATTATTCAAGCAATTATTGAAAAATATTTTTCTATTGCTTTCAGATAGACATGCTCTTAGGATAGACTCTTTGGAATATTTTTTTCTGTTAGTGTGGCTTTATGAAAGTCATGTTTCCTTTTATTTAGCGTATTAAACATCTATTTTATTTAGTACACCTTTCTGGAAAATTTTTTTTCGATAGCAAAATAGCTAACATAACATTCCTTACTCTTCCTCCAAAATTTTCCTTTCTGGAACTTTCTTCATGATCTCTACGTGATAAATTTAGTAAACTTAGGAATTTAGTACTAGATAATTTACAAAATTAATTCCATTTTTCTTAAAATTCAGTATTGTATATACATTAAGGGAAATCATGTGTTTTATCTCTGGATTATGAAGTTACTTAATACTCCACCCGAAAAAACATTAATTGTAGCTTTAATCCCAATTCTAATTGCCAAATATTCTCTCTCAAAAAATCAGAAAATAATTATGTATGAGAAATAAAAAGTAAGATTTATAAGATAAAACAATAATAATATTTAGCTTAAATTAAGAGAAATTCAGTTTAAATTAAAATTACCAGGTAAAGAATGGCATAAATTTCATAGAATTTGAAAGTATGGATTGCAATTGGTAATCCTTATTTTACAAAAATTACAAACACCATGCTAAAATAGGAAAAGTAAAAAATATTTTAAACATATATTAACAATTTTACTGATAAATAACATGCTGTGAAAGAAAAGTTTAAGTAAATTAGTAAAATCTTCACAAATAATAGTGAAATATGATCCTATGCCTCAAATTCTAAATCTAAGTGATATCTTTAACATTTCAACTTATTGATTTCAATGTTAAGTATTCTGAAAACATGCACTGGTGTCACGAAATAATGCACAATTTTGAAGATTCTATAAAACTGGCGTTAATATGGATACTATAGTTCGCAATCAGTTGCTGAGAATCGCGGGGCATACTATCGTCGGAACTCGTATTTTACGGTGAAGCTTCCGTCACGAGGACAATTAGAGGAGACACCAGAAAGGCATGAAGACAAAAATGGAGATTGACCCATCCTGTTTCACAAAATTCTGGTAACGAGATGTAGTTTTCATCAATGGTTATGTTTGATACGCATAATATTTATATGTATTTTCGTAAACACGGAACAAATATTTGGGTAGATATAAAAGTTTTCTTAAAATATCCCAAATCATTCCGCATGATTTTTGCTAATAATATGCAGAGTTTCCCACCAAATTGTACAAACTTACAGAATACTTGTCAATATATTACAGTAGCATTGTATTAAAATTTGTAGCAAATACGTTGAATATTACAGGAAATATGAGCATTTGCAGTAAATAATTTTAACTGCGCTTGTGCATGACGCAGCATAATTTGTTTTCATAACTTCAAAGCCAGATATATAGGGTACTTATATAAAAATTACAGTTAAATACCATTAGTTTTCAGAAAGATATCGGCATTGAGCTTTGTGACTTTCAGTACACTCTAAGAGAATCTAAATTATGAGGGCTCTTGCACAATAATCAACAACAATCTTGCACTTGCTGGTTATATTGGTAAATATTAGTACTGGTTCGAAAATTCAAGTTTAAAAAATATTAGTTTGTTTAAGAAACCTCATCATTTAGTTTCTCTTAGAGTGTACCGAAATTCACCAAGTTGCAATGAGGATATCGTTTTGAGTACTAATGGTATTGTACTGGAATTTTTTTAGAAATTGCCCTATATATCTGGCTCTGAATAATGAAAAAAAATTACAATACGTTTCGCACATGCGCCGCAAAAAATTATTTACTACAAATGCTCATATTTCCTCTAATATTCAAATTTTTTAATTCGAATTTTAATACAATGCTTCTTTTACATATTGTCAAGTATTCTGTAAGTTTTGTACAATTTGGTGGGAAACTCTGCACATTATAAACAAAAAACATACTGAAAAATTAGGGAATTTTTAAGAAAGCCTTTATTTACGTTTACGAAAAACTTTTGTAAATATTATGAACATTGAATATAAACATTGATGAAAGCTACATCTCGTTATCAGCATTCTATGAAACAGGATAGGTCAAACTCCATTTTCTCCTTCATCTCTTTCTGGTAGTCCTCAATTGCTCTCGTGACCGAATCTTCATTGTAAAAGGTGAGTTCCGACGATAGATGTCCCACGATTCTCAGCAACGGTTTGCGAACCATAGTATTCATATTAACTCCAATTTTGTTACAACTTCAGAATTGTGCATTATTTTTGGATACCAGTGTACTTGATATGAATCACAATAATATTGACATTCTGTGGTTGTTTTATGCGCTAACCTAAATCTAATACACTAAGAAGAAAACCAAAATCACCAACAGCAGATTTTGAAAAAAGGCATAAAAATTCAGAAGAATTTTCATTATTCAATGTTAAGAAAAAACTCTAGAAATTAATAGTGAACACTACCATTACCTCGTTTCAAAGGAGTGTAAAAGGGGAAAGATGATCGTTTCATAGTTAAACCAGAGTGCGGCTCTTTAAGAAGAATCAGCTTTGTGTTCCTGTAATATCCAAGATGAAGAAAGAAACCGATGAGACATTATATAATTTTTATGGCCTCTACACTCACTCACTATGTGACCCTTTAATACACTCAATCCCATCAGAAATCCAGTTAAATTGCCGAGAAAAACAAACGCCATCTAAATGCCCCAGCACCATCAATGCCTCGTCCGTTAAAATTCCGTCTTCTATCTGAAGAAAAGTGGTCGTTAGCCTGGCATCCAAGGACTTGCGAATTACATGCATAATCACTTGGTCTTTTACTTCTCACAGATCTCTTTCTTCTGTCCATATTTTCTTTCACACTTCGCTACTTACCCATTTGCTGCCCCTTAAAAGCGAATAGCTAAGATTTAACGGGGAATTTGAGAGTCCAAGTTTTAAATAGACAGATATCCGAAGAGAAATAAACATTTAAAATAAAAATAATTTATTAGTGAGAGGGAAATTCTTCCGACGATACAAAATCCCATTTTTGAGTTTTAACCTTTAGATTAACTAGGTGCCAATTAATGAGTTTTTGAAAACGATCATGTCATTCACAGCTTAACTCGTCGTTCTTAACTGATGGAGAGTTTGAAAGATATGATCCAGGATCTTCCGGCAAAACATCAGCTGCGGGATTGTAAGATATCGGGTTCCAGATATGATTACACCGAAGATCCATCTTGAAAACGTGCCTGGTGCACGTTAAAAGCCTCACGGATTAAATGTCCTCTCGGTGTTATGTTGAGTCCAGTATAACGGGATCTGCCGACTCAGGTATCATATTCGCAATGTGAACACGGTTCAAAATGTTGATTTTCTGTTCAAAAATAGCTTCTTTGATTAGTTTCTTTAAATACGAAATATTTCACATATATCGCTTGATATCGCTTATTTAGTTGACAAAAGTTCGTTGTGACAATTAGGTTGCTAAGATTATGTGGCAAATTTTCAGATTTCATTCTTTTTAAATTTCCCCTAAAGCTCTAGAATTCATTGTGGCTGAAAACGAATGAAGACTATTTCTAGCTATGAGTTATAGCTTTCTGCTGTCCTAGAAAAAAAATACTAGGTACCTCCTTCTTCCACTATAATAATCCTATAAAATTCAAAGATCCAACCATTTTTGCTTATTGAATACGAGAAATTCTTAAATACAGAGACTTTTCGCACATTTTAGAAGATTTTTATGGTATTTACAAAACCATTTTAAATAACTTTTCGTGTTTTAAATGCTCAGTTTCAAAACCCTTATTCTTAATAATCTTTTAATATCGTAACTTCCATTAAAATAATACCTTTTGTACTATCGGAAGATTTATTTTGTGCCATTCCTCTTTAACAGTTTTCCAAAGTCCACAAAAGTTTGTGATTTGAAGTTTGTATAAGGCGCATTTAAACAGTACAAAAGCTCAAAAGTTCATGGATGATGCATCAGAAGAATTAGCAGAAACATCATTAACAGTTGCAAGCTTACTACCCCTTTTTTATTCTATTTTTTCAAGGAAATTAACAAAGGATAGTGATGTGAGGCTTTTTTCTTTGTTTTGATACAGTTCTACTGATAGACGGCACTGTGGGTATAGAGATGATATTCCGTATTTGAAGATTGGGAATAAAATATATTCTTGATAGTATTTGGAGTTAATCTTAACATTTTTCTACACCCTCTTTACTTTTATTTTACCATTATATGAAAAGCCAGCAAAAGTTATAAATCCCTTAGAAAAACTGTCTTTTGATTCTTTAAACCATGCTTTAAGATTTTTTTTCTCCTCTTTGATGATAATAAATTGATCTTCTATTCTTGCAATCATTTAAATAAGCGCAAGCTCCATCTATTTTGACAATAATTTTCCATTTTTCTCCGGATAAATGCTTTTCATAAAGAATTCTGCAGCTTATTCTGCGTTCAGTGATACGACGTGGAAAAAGACGACGATCATTGTATTTTTTTTTTTTTTTGCCTTTTTAAGAATCAAATCAGTGTTTTAATTTTATTTGCATTTGATCTGTGTATTTTGCAACTAACCTTTGACTTGGAAGATTTTCACTTATCATTAAAGATCTCACCTTAGCAATATTCGCAGAACTGCTTTTTTTTCCTTGGATACATATTTGGAATAATTTCCCCACTTGAAAACAGGCTTAGACAATTTTTTCCTTTCTTGTTAACAATATTACCTATCGCGACTTATGATATAAAAAAACTATGGTTTTCACAGGGTCTTTGAATAGATGAATAAGAAAAAAGGAAAAGGGAAAAGGGACTCTTTGGAAAGCCCAAAAGGTAGCCTTCCATCCCTCGAGTCTTTTAAAACCCCATTTTGCATGTAAACAAAACTTTTCTGTGGGAGATGATAGTTTATACTTTCAAAAAAATAATTGTTGTGAAAATGTTTTTTTCCACGTCATCAAATTTTCCGACAGTCAAACAAAATCGTCTGAAAAATATCGATCAGCCTCTGCATTTCAAAAATCTCTCACTGAAAAGTGCTCATTTCTTTATATTTTATATTTTTGAAATTACTCTCTCTCTCAAGTTGTAAACTAAAATCTTATGAAGTTCTGATTAGGGTGAGATTGCTTTTTTTTCGGTGGGATTGTTCGCAATTCCATAGAAAATGTGTTGAGTATTCTATAATATAAACGCGGTGACACGGCCTCTAACGCGTAAGGAATGTGGGCGTGGCTACGACCCACTGGACCTGACGCCACAACCGCAGCGCGTACGTTGAACAAGGAAGGGTTTTTTCTTAGAATTCGGGGGGTGGGAGTGCCGAAAGTGGTTTTTCTTAGAAACAGGGGAGAGAATGCCAAAGTGAATTTCCCATATCTTTGAAAGAAAAAGATTGCTGGTAAACAATATGCATAGAGAAGATATTACTGCGAGGAAACGAAAGTTAGCAAGAGAAAGATTTGCACTATGGAAGGCGAGACAAAGCCAAGAGACATTAAACAGAATTCAAACCACAAATATTTAATTAATTAGAATTGATTCATTTTTCCATTTTACTTTCGTTTTCGTTGAAAAGGTTCTTTCTTTTTCGTAATTAGAATTAATTTATTTTTCCATTTCTCGGAGATCTTTGCTTTAGTTTTCGTTAAATAGGTTCTTTCTTTTTCGTACTTAATTTTAGAATTAAATATTTACATATTTTACAAAACGAATTTTAGTGTCAACTGATTATTCATTTCTGTTCTTTATGCTTTTTTTTATTTCTTAAGTACTCTGGCACTCTACATGAGATTTTCTTCAACAAGTTTCGTTAGTAAATTTGTGACAATCGGATCTGAGGTATTGTTTTCAAGCTAACAGCCCGTCTCAAACGGGCACAAATCTTCTAATTAATAATACTAGGCAGAAAGAAATTCTTATAAGAAACCGAAGAAATGTCTGTGTCCTAGATTTAGAACTGCTTTTATAAATCTTCTTGATAATTCTTGAAATTAATTTTGGTATTTTTTTTTCTTTTGGCGATAAGAAATGAAATAAATAAAGTATGAAATGGTTTTTACATATGAAATTAAGCATCATTCATACGTAGCTGATTTTCTAATTCGAATTGTAGAGAAATGAGCATATGAATAACAAGAAAATCTCTTGTTTGACATATAGAATTTAATTTTTCGCAATTTTTCTAACTTTACTATTATCAAATTCTATTTTTTTATTTCTTTAATTTTCAAAAAATAAAAAACTCTTTAATATTAAGATATCTCTTTGCGTAAAAGCCTTAATATTTGAAAAATCGCAATAAAATAGATTACTTTTCCATTCTCATGTAAAAATTAGTGGTCCTGTTGTAGTGTTGTCAATATTTTAACCCTCCAGTCGGCAGGCATTCAGATTGCTATGTTTAACGAAGTTGTCACGCACAAAGAGAAGATTATTCTCAAAAGTATAGGGTCTGGACAAAGGAATTACCTTACCCTTCTGTGGTCATTTCGGCGCCGTAGGGGAGGCTATTAGACCCATCATCGGATGATTTTTGTTGCTTTATCGTCTCGATCTTCGTGAGAGAATCCTTTGTGAAACGACCCTTCTTTGAGTATTCTTAGAAAAGTTGGGAATGTCTTACAATACGAAAATACAAAAAGTCGGAGTTTGAATCCGTGAACGTTTTTAGACTTTTTCTTAAAACGCTATATGAAACGTAAGTTAGAAAAATAATTTTTCATATTTTTTATATGAGTCTTATTGATACAAATTAAATGTGTGTATCTCATTGTTTTCTCATCACTACATATTTATAAAATATTTAGTGATGAGAAATATAATGAATATGATGATATATGTGAACGTATGAATGATGCATTTTTTATAATATTTTAAAATATTTTTATTACGTCGTACTATGAAATTATTGCTCGAAATTAGGTATGAGATATTTAATTCTTGAAACAAAAACTAATATATATTGTTCCTTCAGCGCATTGCAAATGTATTGTAGTACTTAAAAATGTGTGTTTAAAACAGTAATCAAAACTAATAATACTACGTTATAATTTTGTTTCTTCAACATTTAAAAAACAATTATATAAATAAGGAATCTCATACCACATTTAGGATTTCAAGCTAACGATTTTCTAATCTGCACGAGATTACTTTTTTATTTTTTGTTAAATTTTCATAACTTACTATTTGTAACCAAGGGTGGATCTAGAAATCCGTTAAAGGGGGTGAAAGAATTACTACGGAAAAAATTCCGTGTTTTTAAAGATTAAGAATCACTTAATTAAAACAATGCATTATAAAATTTAATATGTAAATGTTTTATAGTAGGGAGACCGGGGCAGGTTTACATACTTTTTAAACTTCTATTGTTCTATTTTAAGGCTTTAAAGTATTTCTCTCATTTTCATTATCAATTAATTAGTTAGACTTTAAGGCATCTAGTGTATATTTTTAAGTACTTCAAATTATTATATTTTTGTAATTATACCATTTTCTTTATCATGATGTCGCCTGTGTAAACTTGCCTCATGACCGGGGCAAGTTTACACAATGCCAGGGGCACGTTTACACACCACCAAAAATGATTAAATAGAAGGCTTATAGTGATTAAAATGCATTTAAAATACAATTTAAATAGAAAGAAACCTAGTTTATTTCAAAAAGTGCATAATAGATTATAAAAAATTACGGTGAACCCTAATAGTTTTCAAAATCACTCTCACGGTTTATACAAACAAAATATTTTGAATTGTCATTGGTAATATCCTCATGAGCCCACCTCTTACTCTCGGTGGATTGTGCCCATTGTTCGCCAGATCTTGATTCTTTGTATGAATTTAAAAAGTAAATACACAGACAATTTTCATCGTCATGCTCTTCATTAGAATCAAAAGTTTTCTTGGTTTTTTGTGTCTCCTTACGCTCAAGATGGCCCAAATTTTCTTTCAGAACAAGGTTTTTCTGATTTTTAAATTTTTTATCCACACTGTTTTTTTTCATTATTATCACGTGCTCTAGTGGAGTTTACTGACTGACACATAGCATGATGGGTTGATGCTAATTTCCTCTTTGTAAAGCATTTTTCAAGGTGTATCTGTAAGAATTGATGTTTGCCTTTTTTTCCTACCTCTGTTACTTCTTTTCCTTGGCCCTGCTTTTTGAAATGGCCTCACATCTTCAAGTGTTGGGAATGAATTTCTAATGCAAGTGCCACTTGTACCATTTCTAACAAAAAAATGGCGATGGGGCAAATTTGCACACTGTGTAAACCTGCCCAATGCGCTGTGTGTAAATTTAACCCATCGTCATTTTTTTGTTATAAATCAGCATATAAACTTTATTCATAATAAAAATAATCAACTAAATATCTTAAACTAACCACAAAAGAACAACTTAAGAGGATAATCCATAATAAGTTATAATATTCAAATAGTACGAGCTCTATCAAATTCAGTAAGTAGGGGTAAAAATTTACTAAATTGGTAAAAAATCAGAAAAGGTTGTCCACTTCACGGTCCACTTTCAAGACTGACTCCGAACTGGCGTGAGTATTAATGAAGGCCGTGACACTTCTTCTAAAACGACTTGTGGCGTCACCCCCACCCCCCGACAAATGGTATGCGTTGTGTAAACTTGACCCTGTACCAAAATTTCCCCTGTCTCCCCTACTTAAAAATATGTGTTTAAAACAATAATCGCAATTAGTAACACTACGTTATATTTTTGTTTCTTCCACATTTTGAAAACAATTTTTTAAATAAGGAATCTAATAAGAAGTTTCGGATTTCGAGATGATGATTTACGCTGTGTACCTGCATTATTACGGTTTTATTTTTTCTAATTTTCAAAATGTAGTATTGTGGGCCACCAGCCACAGCCGAGTACCTGTAGATGGCGCGGTCATCGCCAGTGACGTCAGAGTATCAAGCTGCCAAGAACAGTAAGAGACGACGAGGCGGTACGAGACGCATGAACGACGTGGGTTTTTTACTGACAAAGACAAAAGACGACGATGTGCCATCCGAACTAAAACTGTTTCAATTGTACGTAGCTGTAAATATTGCTCAGTATAATAATGTAAACTTAATCCTGATAATATAACCATTTAGATTGATGAACTGTGTATTCATTTATGGAATCAATCACTAAGCTTGCGTGATGACCGCCTACAGTATTTGCAACCAAGGGTGGATCTAGGAATCCGTTAAGGGCGGCTACTGTGGAAAAAAAAAATATTTCCGTGTTTTGAAATCTTAAAATGATAGATGCCCTTAAGTTACTCACTTTTTTATAATTTTTCCATGAGAAATATTTACTTGCTGCGTTGTCATTAAATTAATTTTAACTCTTTATTTGTTCGCGTTCATAAACATAAGGAAGAAACTTATTTGATTTCATAATTCTGGAAAAAAGTCCAAGTAAGAATCTTATGTAATGCTCGTTACGTTAAGAAAATATATGATTTTATATAATCAATGTTAATCTTTTCAGAATAAAACAATTCAACAAGTTGATTACATACATTTTGTCCATTATCCTTCTTAACACTAATAAATGAAAACAAAGTAAAAGTTTTCATTAAAAGGCATAATCTTACTCGTATGTTAAGTAACTTTTTGTATATATGAATAGCATTTTATATTCATAAATTAAGTTTCAAAAGAAATTTGAATTCGAATGTCCTTCAATTAAAGTAATCTATAAACAAGAAAATCGTCAAATTTTTAAATTTCTTATTTTATATTCCTTTTATTTGTTTTTAAAATTAAAAGCATTTCTTTAGTTAGAAATTTTAAAATCTATAGATTAGGCTAATTAACCCTATCTTACCATCGTCCTATATATCGGACCGCTCACATTTTCCGAATCTTCTCAGCCAATATCGGTTTTTTTAAATTTTTTTTCGGCTTCTAAAATATATTTTAGGATTGATGAGTGTTATTTATTATCATTATAAGTTCATTTTTTAAAGATTTTTGATTTTGACAAATTTTTACTATTTTATTTGACGTTAATTATATTTTCCTTTTAAAACATTGTATGAAAAAAATACCGAAATTCTTTTCAAGTTTATACATGACAAGCCTTATGGATTAGTGCTGAGTAAAATATGCAAAAAATATATATTAAAACTGGTTTTACAAAAGATTTAGATGCCGTCCTATAAAATCGATTAGATTACCTATTTCAAAACTCAAAAACATTCGGTCTTCTTGGAACAAGAGCCTGGTGGTGCGGCTTGAGTAATATGTTTGTGCTGTTTCATTGGATCTTTTGGAGGGAAAATAATACTGCTGTTCGAGGTGTGAGCCGATTTCTCATCCATTCCTTCCGGAAAAGTACCGGAAATGAGTCGGAAATTTTTAACAACTGAAGAAACCTTTGACTATTTAATGTCATTTGACGATGAGTCTAATGATAGTGACCCTGAAATGATAATATTGCCGTCTGATCCAGATATTGTCACTGATGATGAAGAAATTGGTGATGACTGCACCAGCATTGAACGTGATCAGGCTATTTTTGACGAAAAGCTTCAAGAAGAAACAGCTGGGTCAATTGAAATTCTAAAGGGAAAAAAATGATGCTGAATTTATTTCAACACCTAATTGGACACCGAAATTTCCATCAGCTCCTGAATCTTTCTACAATGAGCATCATCAGAAAATAACGGATATGATTTCAGGAAAATCACCCTTGAAACTTTTCGAGATGATGGCTAAAAATATGATTGCGCAAGCTGTGCAAGAAAGTAACAAGTATGCGGGACAGAAAAATAATCACGATTTTTGTCTAAAAATCGACGAATTCAAATAATTTTTGGGTGTAATTTTCTATAGTGGCTATCACATTTTATCCAGAGAAAAAATATACTGGGAAAATGTTGCTGATACTGGAACAACGCTTGTTAGTCAAGCAATAGCAAGAAAGTGATACTTTTGATATCAAGAAGTATTTGCACTTCAATGACAATACTGCAACTGATTCAGATCGCTACTACAAAGTACGCTCAATTTACGCTTTTTTGAACGAAGCTTTACAACAGTTTGGTGTGTTTTCGGAACATTTAAGTATTGATGAAAGAATGGTGCGCTATTTTGGAAGACATGGATGCAAAATGTACATGAAAGGGAAACCCGTAAAATTTGGATACAAGCTCTGGATACTCTCATCCTTCGATGGATATCCTTTTTATATTATTCCTTATCAAGGATCACAGAAAGAGAATGGTTCAGAAAACAGTTCTGAAAGGCTTGAAACGACTATGGGATCAAGGAAAGAAAAGAAAAAATTATCCCAAACAGTAGTGGAAAATTTGCTGTCTGTTGTTGAAACAACCACAAAGCACAAAATTTATATGGATAACTTTCTTACGTCATATAATCTTTTTGTTTCCCTCAGAGACAAGCGTTTCTCCGCTACATGAACAGCTAGAGGGAATAGAAAAGCAAAATGACTTTTAAAATCGTCCAAAATATTGCGAAAGATGGATCGTGGAAAATCCGATAGAAAATTTGACACTAAAAATGAAATTGCAGCTGTTCCCTGGAATGACAATCGAGTTGTGTCATTTATCACCAATTTTGAGGACACTAGATGCTTCACGAAAGTAGAGAGAAGAATGAAGGGTGGAAAGCAGAAAGTTGGCGTACCATTATGTGTTGTTTCGTATAATAAGTAGAAGAATGGTGTTGATTTGTTTGATAATCACATTTAAACATTTTTTTCATCCATACAAGGAAAAAAGTGGTATTGGCCATTATTCATAAATGCCCTTGAGACATCACTAGTTGCAGCTTGGAAACTTTCAAAATTTTTTGCTCCAGAACAAGCTCTAGACCTCCTCGAATTACGTCGACATATTACAATAGCTTATCATTGATTGGATAGAAGTTTGGGCATTCAGAAAAGAACTCAGATTACTTGAAACTGCAAAGTGAACACATTCTTGTAAAATATCCAAATGGTAAACAACACCGATGTCAGCTTAAAAACTGCACAAAAAAACCATTAACTATTTGTCAAAAATGTAATTTAGGACTTTGCGTTGAATGTTTCTTGCCATTCCATGTAAACCGAGATGTTGGACTGCGAAGCATGTAGTAGCGGATTTTACTATCGTCCTATATATAGGACAGCTTGGAAAAAGGTAACCAATAAAGTTTTCTATATTTTTTTTCATTTTATACTGTTCCTTGTGGTCTCATTAGACTACGATCAATTTTTTTTGCAAATATATAAATTTTTTCTTCATGTGGTAATATATGGGTGAAAATACGTATACATGTATATTCAAGGTTTATAAACGTTCAATTTTATGCCCGTTAATTAGCACTCATTTTGGATACACATTTACTCTCTAAATTTAAAAAATAACAACTCAGAATGATCAGCGAATTCTACTCAGGAGACGTCTGGCCCTGATTTTACGCTGCTAAACGCAATACGAGTTGAAAGACTAGATCTATTCAAACTGACCCTCCCCTGACCACAGACACTCCCTCTCTTTATGTCGTCGCTTGACACCTGGAAAATCTCGGGTCTGACGCTTATAAGGAACTTTTCTTTTCCGAGACTGTCTCGGGTCTGCCGCTATGGAAGGAAAAAAGTTTGCGCAGATTTCTCGGGCCTGACCATAGGAGTTTTAACAAGATGCCATTCCCATAGCACGTTTTTCATATAGC
>BGPR01042924.1:0-13106 GCA_013235015.1 Araneus ventricosus
ACTTTCCATCACAGTTGTTTCGCATACTGTTTTCCTTAAAGGAATTAAACTTTCCATCACAGTTGTTTCGCATACCGTTTTCCTTAAAGGAATTAAACTTTCCATCACAGTTGTTTCGCATACTGTTTTCCTTTAACGTTATTGTGCTTTAATTGCGTTCTTCATTTACGACTTATACTTTATCATTTTACGATTTATACTTTCTCTCTCTCTCCCTCTATGTCTATATATATATATATATATATATATATATATATATATATATATCTTTTTTCCAACAATTGGCTTTCGCAGAGGGTTGGCGCCACAAATCTAGATTAATGCGACACATCAGTTGTCAAGGCTGATAAACATTTGATTTTGTTGCAATCTCATTTCTAGGCTGTCCTTTTTCATAGTGTAATAGTCGTTTATCAAACTATCTTTTGTATTTCATTTCTATGATTATTGATATGGTAATTTAATTTTAATTTCTAGATTAATATTTGCATATATTTAAAATATAACACATGTTTTGTTTAATATATATATATATATATATATCAAAAAAATCTATTAACTAATCTATTAACTAACCTATCTATTAACTAATTTTCTTTTATTATGGGAGAGTGACGGAATGTACGTACATCTTAGTTGAAGTTTTTAAGCCAAAAGAGTACAGAAAATCCCCGATTCTCTCAGATAAGGGAATAACAATATAACACATGATCAAAGTGAAGGGAATATTGGCAATTTTTAATAAATTACGTAAGTGTTTTAGGGAAAAAGTCTAGCACCAAGGAGACGCGTCATGATTCTCGGTGGGCACGTGAAAGCGATTAAAATATTCTTTTAGTAATAAATATGACAAAACGAGAGATTTAATATACCTCCAGCGAGGGAAATAGAACGAAACTGGAGTTTAAGAAAAGTGATTTTGGAATACATTTAGATTTTAAAATATATAATAGTAGAATTTGAAATAAAATTAAGTGAGATTATTACAAATATATATTTAGTAAATATTTCAAATAATCAAAACTTGTGTTATATTTTCATATACATATATTAATCTAAAAATTAAAATAAAATAAAGTTACCTTATCAATAATCACGTAAATGAAATACAAAAGATAGTTTGATTATATACTATTACTACTATGAAAAAGACAACCTAGAATTGGAATTCCAAAAATCAATTGCCAGTCGGTCTTCGGAACCGATTTTTAATCTGGATTTGTGGCACAAACCCTTTGCGAAAGTCAATTGTTGGAAAAACAAAAAAGTAGGGGAATAAATCTCCAAAAACTTTCAAATTAGAAACGAGCAAGTATATAACTTAAAGCCTAACAATTGAATAGTCTTAATTATTGTAGTGACTTGAGCGTTATCCTAAAGGCAGTTCCTCATTTAAAGTGAAAATATTATTTCTAAATTAGGCTATTAATACTATAATAAACATCCTTTAAAATTAACTATAAATTTAACCTTTTATAATAATATATATGATTTTGGAAATGTACATAAAAATATAAATAAATATATGTTGCAATCTTTTTTTTAATCTCGTGGCGCTATTTTATATATATATATATATATATATATATATATATATATTACAAAATGTTTTTTAAAAACTCAGTTTTTTAAAAAATACAAAATAACATAAAAATACAAGAAAAAAATCTGTGAAATGGAGAAAGTTATTTCTGCATT
This sequence comes from Araneus ventricosus, assembly GCA_013235015.1. Lineage (NCBI taxonomy): Eukaryota > Metazoa > Arthropoda > Arachnida > Araneae > Araneidae > Araneus > Araneus ventricosus. Next base: position 1,699 of record BGPR01042924.1, read on the forward strand.
TGCGCAAAAACTGAGTCTGCAAGAAAAGCAATACAACAATGCAAACAAGAAGCAAAAAACACAAAAAATCACAAAAAACTTGTAAAATGGAATAAATATCATGGCAAACCGTATATAGGTTTCAAACACAACAGTACATATTAAGAACATGAGATGGTATATTATTTATAACATCCAAAAAGAATGGAAGAACATTTTTTGTGTTTCTTGGCATTTATAAAAATTGCTGTTTAGAAGTAGTCTCTCTGATATTTCCGAAATATCATCATTTTTTAAATGAAAATTTTTCTCTATAAGGCAAACTGATCTCAGATTCAAATAATGGCCAAAAAATTCGAAATAATTGCGAAGAGATACCAAAATGCGTGTGCTTGAAATAAGGATACAAAGATACTTTATATTGGATGGCTAACTCATTTACTTAGAAATCCATGACAAGGAAAAATAAACCCATCAGAACTGCATGAGTAAAGTTTAAAAAAGGAAAAGAATGAAAACTTTATAATTTAAAAGAAACTATGTACAGTCGTAGAGAATAAAAGGAGCCACCCAGCATTATACTTCGCTCGTTCATTGCACATTAGAAAAAAAGTTACCGTTTCTCAGTAAATAGTGTATACTAGAAGATTCTATGGTTGAAAATTTCTAAAGGGGGTCATCTAAATATTTAAAATTGCACTAACTTCAAAGTTTTCAACGGCAAAGCTCACTTTTAATGTAATGAATAAATTTCTCATGAAAAAATACCACAATTAAATCTTTTAGTTAATATACCATAAATAGATCGGAAGATATTCGACAATTTAACTTCTAAATATAAAAGAGGTTGTCTCCCAATTGAGATAGAGAAGTACCCTGCTTGAGTTTAAGTGGAGGTATTAGCATTTCAAATAATTTCTCACTTTAAATGCTATTTTCAAAGTAATAATCTACATTTTACAATCGATAAATCTTGATGCGTAGAAAAATTCTGTAGAACAGAAATTTTCTCCAAAATATGTGATTTTATCATGCAAAAATTATGATAACCAATAGCGATGGAAGTTTCGTGTTGTTTTTACTTTTGCTTGAATGAATTTTGATCATAAAGCGCTAAGAATTTAATAACGCATAAGTATTTACATAGGCTTTTTTGCATGAGTGGAATTAATCGTATAAAAAAGATTTTTCGTTGTTTTAATGAAATTTTAGTATTAATATTAAAATTAATATTTGTTGAGAGAGTTATTCTGACTTTCATGTTTATCAATTTATTTTGGGGTTTTCTTTATAAATCTATAGGGTATTGTTATATCTAATTATTCGTACGTTAATCATTTTAGTGAAATATTAAACCACTTTAATTTGTAAAATTCTAATTTATATATGGAAATATTTAAATATTTAAATTACTTAAATTTTTATAAAATATAGTGGTATAATGATTATTTTTAATATTGAAAACATTTTCGAAATATATGATGCACCCTTAAGTGCATCGTTTTAGAGCGAAAATAGAAAATTTAATGTAAGATGGAAATTATTTGTAGAAATAAGCTGAAATTTTTCATAGGCCTTCTGCGTCGATTGCAGTTAAAGTTTTTAAGTGTTACTATTTAAGAGTTTTTAAGAATCAAATGCCATGCGCTCAAAATTATTGTAAAATCAAAATTATAAGTGCAGAAAATGTGTAGAATACTTCATACTATTACAATAAAAAATTCTACGTCAATAACTATATTAATTCTGAAGATATCATCAAGAAAACCAAAATTTTACTTTAACATTAGAAGCTCAAAATTTCATTTGCTTACAATTTCGAAAGAAATACAAATAGAATGATAAAATCTGGTATCCTGGCACAAATTTTGATGTAGTTTTGAAATATATCAGCAAAACTGTGTGTTGACAGTGGAAATTTCGAAGTTAGTCGAATTATAAATATGTAGACGACTCCTTATGAAATTTTTAGGAATGAAACCTTTTACTAGAAGTTTTTTCCTGATAATTGGTAACTTTTGTTCTAATATGCGATGAACGGCGGCGAAATAATGCTGGGTGGCTACTTTTTTTCAGCGACTGTACAAAACATTATCCAAGAATTTCAATGTAATCACTTGCTAGATAGAATAGAATACTGTTTAGATTTCTGAAAATCGTCATTTGTGAGGATAATCTCATTGACAAGATATACTCATACAAAAATTTCAGACAAAAAAAGTTTTATTGTAATTTTTCACATATTTAAAACTTACACGAAAGGAGAGAATGAGGATAAAAAGTTTCTAAATATGTCTTCCTTATTGCATGATTTATCATTTTCTGAGTATGCATCGTTTGGGTAGTATATTATGCGTTTTCATGGGGGCAAGAGCATAATTTAGCTGCAAATTTCGAAAACTTAAGCAAATGCTGTTTAGGCATTGAGTCTAATTCAATTTTTTTTCATTCCAGATCAGTGGCGGTGATTGAGGGTAAAAATGTGTGTGTGTGCGGGGGGGAATTTATAGACTAAAAAAGTGCCCCGGAATAGGGGAGACATAAAAAATTTAAAATTCAGTTGCGAAATTAGTTAGCTTTACCGGACACTATTGTTTTTTTAAAAAAATCCTAGTTTTCGGCGGCTGAACTGAAATAAAAATTGAATTTTTTACTAAAGAAGTGAAGGGCGATTTCCACCATCTTCCCCCGATTCGCCGCCACTGCTTCAGATAATATTTGCTATAATGCAAGCTCTTGGAAATTAAAAATGAATGACTCATTTACAAATAAACGTAATACTAGAAGAAACATATTTACTATGTTAGTATTTAAAGAAGTCAGTTTCTTTTAGAATTAAGGTCGATCAAGTATTTGTACCTTTGTGGACTCAACAAGCGTTCCTTTCAAATACACCTAGCCAATTCAAAATATGTGCATACCTCTACACATCGTCTATATTTTCATAACGTGAAATGTTAAGCTGTATTCCAACCGCCTGTCTTTCCACGAGTTTCGTCCGCGGTTCGCGTTATTCCCTGTCGTCGGAACGGGAATAATCGATGTGGCTCGTGGGCTTGTTAGTGCATCTGTGGTTTCGCTCGTTGTGGCGGTAAATGGCCTGTGCATCAGAGGACCAGACGGCGCCATTGCATCCGTTCACTCTAGCGCTGCCGAGATATTTTCAAAGGCACGCGCCTTAGGAACGGCGCGATTGTTCGAATTCCACCGACCACAGTCCACAAGTACGAACCTCGAGTGACTCGAGGTTTGTCCAAGCCACACGCCGTTGGAACAAAGCCTTAGTTTCACAGTCAAGTGTGGATCAGAGAGACCTTGAATAGCTTTTAATAGAAGGAAATCTTGAGTTAGATATTGATATTCATAAACAATATTTACATAAACATTTTCTAACATGGAATCATCATCTTCAGTTCAAGAGTTGGTCATGCACTCCTTCAAGTCTACTCCTATGGTTTATCCCCTTTTATTTCTTACTCACGCTATGGAGTCGGGTCCCCTCGTCTCTCTGTTACTCTTTTTATCTCTTCTAGGATCACTTACCTATTGCTTCATTCATATAATTGTGCCTAAAACCTATTTATTTGCTCACGTATTGTGGAAACCCACGTTGGTCTGAAGGGGGTCACACATTGCGAACAAGCTGTCCAAGGATCTCACACTCCTGCATTCTTGACAGACAGAAAAAAAAAATTAGCCGAGATTCTATCAGATTGAATGAATGCACTTTACTTTGGTTTGATCTTTATTTAAGTCAGAAGACATTATTACAGCTTTCATCGTTAGAACATTTGATTGATAAAAAGTCTAGCATAAGTTCCAAGATACCTGATTATAATACATATTTCTATTGCTTTGTAAAGAATATTCTAGACTCAGATGCCAGAAAAGTATTGATAAAATAAGGCGTTTGGAAATATGAGAATTACGAAGACATGAAAAAAAATTTAGGAGGGTTCTTCGTTCTCTGGAATTCTCTGATGGAAACATCGTATTCGTTGAAGAATAAAAAAAAGCACACAAACGAGAAACTCCCATTTGTCAGAACGGTATTTTGACTTTATCGAATTTTTTCCGAAACACAATGATATGGAAAATATGTCAACACGACCAGAAATAGAAAGATATGTAATCGATAATAGTAGAGTTACGCTGTAGCCTTCTTGTTTTGTTTTTTATTTTGCTTCGAATTGTTAGCTTTTTTCACAGAAATGATAAGTTTCGAAATAAGCAAAGTCAGAAGCTGTGAATAAGATGTTGAGAAATGTATTTGGAGATGATATGACAGAAGAGGGATATTTGATATTGATCTTCTGGGAGAACAAAAAAAAAATAAATATTTTTCAGAATTTTCGTTATTGATTGGTTTTTGAATTTGCTTGATTACTTATTTTGAGTGTTTCCTAACGAGCGTATATTTTAAAACTTCCGTAAAGGCTTAGTAGAAATATCGACGGGAGGCTGTCTCTGCGAAACGGCCGCTGGAATTGAGGGGCGTAAACTTACTTACCTTACTCAACTGTGACTTTCTGTGACTAAAGTAGCTCTATGTGACTGAAATAGCTCTATGTGACTGAAGTAACTCTTTGTGTCTCTGAGATTATGTGACTGAAGAAACTCTTTGTGACTCTGAGATTATGTGATTGAAGTAGCTCTTTGTAACTCTCAATTTATGTGACTGATTCATGATTTTAGCTGGGTTTTTTTTCGCAAAAAAATTCTCGAAAATTCTTGATTTCAAATATAATATATTTATTCATGTTATTAATAATGGATGCAATTTGCTCAATTTCGTCTCCGCTTCAACAAATCACTTCGCTGACTCATTTTGGCAGTTTCTAGAAATTTCTACGGAGCAAAATTTGGAAAATATAGTTAATATACCGCTCACAATCGATTGCAGCAAGCGGCTGGGTGCCGCCAGACAGTCAGGTATTAGAAAGCGCGGGAAGCTAGGTTGGTCACTGCGTGCACGCGCATCGGTCGCTGTGACGTCATCAAAATTCCTCGTGATTTTCACCAACTTTGCAACTCGACTGTGACTAAACCGTAATTCCAAATTCTAAAATTCTTTGTGCAATCTTTAATGTCTACCTTTCGCTGTTAAACTAAACTAAAACCAACTGTCTATGTTATTCAGTTGCGGAGCTATACGCGTTTAACTTTACCACGAAAAGCGTCATAGTTTTTTCCTTTCCCGACACCCCATTAGACCACTATGGAGGGACGTAAGTTTACGTCAAAAGAAATTCCTCAAAGGCAAGATTTAGTTTATTTATATTAACGTCCCGTATGGAAGCAGCACGAGGGTTATTTTGGAACAAATCTCGTAAATGTGAACCCTGGGCAGATAACTATGACGACACCAGAGCCAGCACTTCCCTCTCGAAACGCCCGCACAACGCCAGCGGGAGAACGCTTACCCGACGTCTGATTTAACGTGCACCAGGTGCAAAAACAAGGCGGTTCTTTAGTGGAATCTGTTTTCACACCCTCCGGCCCTGAGGCCGAGACCCTACCATTAGGCCACCGCGGCACATTTATGCTATTAGAAATTTACTTCCAAATGATCTGACCCAGAAGATGGATATTTGATATTGATTTTCAGGATGATTAAAAAAATATTATTTAGAATTTTCTTAATTGATTGGTTTTTAAATCTTCTCGATAATTTATTTTGAGCGTTTCCTTAGCAGACGTAAGTTTCGTAGTAGCTTAATAGGCAAAGAAATTACATAACAATTAAAAATTATTTTCTTTTAATAGTGACTACTAAGTAAAATCGGCCATTTCTAAAACCAAAGTAAATAAATTTAATTTACTTAGTTACATTAGTTCATATACACATTTATTGAATGTTTCTCAAGCGATTATGAACATCATGCTATAGAAATATGGAATTCATTAAAATATGGATCCCTTTCATCCATTCTTTGCTAAGTAGAGTAACATTCTTCAAAAACCAAGCTAAACGAATTTAAGTTTCCTTGCTAAAGTAGTTAATTGAGACATAAAACACTTTTCAATTAAAGTTAAATTACCAATGAAGGAGAAAATTCAGTTTTGTGAATATTTAACAATAGACTTGAAATTTTATATTCACTCCTTTTTTTGTTCAAGGGCAAATATTTTCACTTTAGGATTCTCCGAGCAAGCTTACGACACATTCTTTTCGTTTTTCGTTCAAACTTAAACCATTTCAGAATAATTTATTGCTTTTCATTAATCTTCTAATGTAACTACCCAACGAAGGCTAGGCGTTGCCGAGGAAGCAAAAATTAAATAAAAAGCTCCCTAACATCCTCCTCCTAACTTTTTCCCTATTGTCTTCAACGAATAAAGTAAGCAAATAATTTTATATTATAATTTTTTTTATTGATCCATGCAATGAAATGGACAATCAATTTGCAAAATAGCTACATATCTTGGCCAGGAAATTGATATCCTTGCATTATACTTTGCTTCACATTATGAAAAGTTATACTAAACTTTTGTACAGTTGTGTGTTCTAGGTGACAATACTCTATTTAAATATTTTCAAAACTTGACTATTAGTTAATCGAATAATTCAATTAAATTTTTTTCCATTCAAAGGGCGCCACCTGTAGCAATATCTGAAAAAATGTATAACAAGACTCCATGATATTTATAATAATCTATAATATAAAACAGAAAGTGCATGTGTCTGTCGGTCGGTCGCAAGAGCTCTTCCTAAACGGCGAATGGTAACGACATGAAATTTGCACACGAAATTCTAGGGTATATTTCTAGGTCAACTGTGCTATTTTCAACCTTCAGAATTATTTAGTTCTTAAAATATTTAATTCAGTAACGAAAATTAAGCCGTTTCAAGCCTAATTATTAAACGCTTTTAGCCAATAACTTCCGAAATATTTATCGCACGAAAATTGTTTTCACTCCATCTTAAAGAGCAAACAATTATCTTTTTAATGACAGTTATTCCATTACGGTGCAATGTTTTCTCTAATTGTAATCAACGTTTCGAAATTTAATTTTAACGAAATTTTTAACAATACTTTCGATTCTTATAAAATTAAATTCAAGCCCATTTATTGTTTATCAAATACTTCATTCACGTGCATTTGCCGCTGTTAAAGTTAATATAAAAATATGGACATTTGGACATTCTTTGGACATTTTTATTTCCAAAGCAGACTTTTCACTTCTGGTATTATGTCGTAGCATGTACCTCTTTTAATATGGTTGCACAGTAATCCACTTACTCTGCAATTGGATTAATTACTCTTTCTATGAGATGTTTTGTTTAATTTTCAAAATTTTTTATTCTTATGAGTGTGTTAAATCTTTCAAGGTTACTTAGTCAGGTTCCTATCGAAAGAAGAGGAACTAGGGAAAAAAAAGAAAGGTGTTTTAACGGTCTATTCTGTCACAAGAAGTCTTCCTAAACGGTGAATTGTATCGAGATGAAATTCGCAAATGTCGTTCTATGGTCCATTTCTGGATCACAATTGTGTTTTTTTAATTTTCAAAAATTATTACTTCTTAAAATATGTAATTACATAACAAAAATTAAGCCAATTTCCAGCGTTTTTTCTCACTTTTTCGCAAATAACTTCTGAAATATATGTTGCACGAAGATTATTTGTATACCATCTTACAGAGCAGTTTGTTTTTTACCGATATGAATTTAAATGGCATACATTCTTTTCCCTCAATTTTAATAAACATTTAGAAATTAATTTCAAACACAATCTGTTACAATGTTTTCTATTATTGTAATTAAATTCAAACCAATTTTCTGCTTCATCAAATCCTTCATTCCCATGTTTTTCCCACTGCAAAAGTAATGATAAAAATATTGCTGTCGTTGAATATTTACAGAAAGGCAGAATTTTTGTTTCCGCTTTTATTTCGTAACGTGTATATCTTTCAATTTGTTTGCACAGTAATCCAATGTCGTTAGTTATTTACTTTCTCTATGCGATGCTTCATTTAATTTTTGCAAATTTTAAATGATCCAATGAGCGCGTAAATTCATTCAAGGTTATTGAGTGCGGTTACTACCGAAAGGAGGGAACCTGAGGAGAAATCGAAAGAACACTCTGCGGCGTTTTTCCGATCAGGCACAAAAAAGAAGTGAATGGTATTTCGAATAATGGTAATAAAATGCACGATGTGAAGGAGCTTCTGTTGTCGCCGTACCAATGAAGAGGAAAAAAATGTATCAAGAATTGTTAGATTCGTGCCAGGTGGTACATAGGACAATTTCTTTTCTCAATAGATCTCTTTTTCAATAGACGAGCTTCTCTCAATAGATCATGTTTCATGTGACATTCTAATGATGAACGATTTACTCACGTCAAAATCAAGAGAGCTATGTCTACTTCGGGAGAATCACCGATAAAGGTACATTTCTGTTTTCGGTAAGGTTATTTTTTCGATGCAATGCATTTTATGTTTCAAATATTCAGTAAAAAATGGTGAGGAATATTGAAGACAGAATACGAAAAAAAGAAAACATCTCCATATATACAAATAAAACTTCGAAAGGTTTTGTTTTACACTTATCATTTCAAAACTTACATTAAATAGATTTACTATTATGCAGCAGAAGTTCATATTTTATATTTAGTTGCGTCACGAAACATTACATAATCTTTATTCCTATAGGGTTTCCAAAAACTATTAATTTTTTATCGTATCAAACTTCTAACGAAATACAAAATTTATGAAACAAAAATTAACAAAAAGGTACCCGAGTTTCTCTGTTTTATTTTATATCCTTACAAAAATAGTCAAAGGTTTTCAATTTCTAATGTGATGTTAGGTTGAGAAAAACAGCAATATAAATCCGAAAAATCGATTGACAGGCGATAAAGTTTCAGTACAAATAAGAGCAAACTATGGATCTCAATGTTTTCGGTAGGGGAAATGGGGTTCATACGAATCTTAAAAACAAATTTTAAGCCCGACAGTCCTTCGTCTTCATCAATTGTTCAGTTGTAAACAGCTTTCAAATGAAAAAGTCTTAACCGTTCAGCTAATTTTACCATGTTAGTGACAATAAATCTGGGTTTTGATTGCACTTCATGTGCACCATTCCATATATATGTCAAATAAAATATCTATATCTAGGGCATAGAGAAGTAAGTTCCGTTAGCCAATTAAAAGAACAGGAAATAGACCAAAACATTTTATTGATAATTGATTGACATACCTTAGACTATAATTAAACATGATTGCTATCGTGTTGAGGCACTTGACAGAACAAGGAACCATATTTTGCACCTTGGTATTGAGGAACTATGCCGCATTTTGATGAGAATACGGTGGTAAAAGCGAAATACCGAGAATTGCAATCCAGAAAGTTCTTACCAGAAAGAAAAGCCTTAAAGTTTTAAAAATATATGAAAATCGCAGGAAGCGAGGTTTGAACTGTAAGTTAAATGAGAGAGTATTTCCTAGTCAAAGTCTATAATGAGTATTTGCGCTGCCGCCGTCGTATGGCAGTGCGGCAGGAGTATCCATTTTCTTAAATACTATTACAACCTTTACGAAATACCCACATTAGGGATGGCGGTAATTGCGAAAATAACCTGTTTTCGGTTATTCAGGTGTTTTTCACCTCCGGTTTAACCCGACGGTTATAACCGCTCAAAATAACAGGTTTTTGAAATTACCAAATTACCGGTTTTCTGTGCTTTTTTTAAATAACAAATGCCGTTTGTAGACAAAACTTTTTATTAATATTGATTTTACAGGAAATCAATCCATTGGCCAAAATTTATTTGTTCATAAAGACTCTTTCACTAATCCACCAACCAATAGTCGCCTCGAAGAAGCGGTTGTCGTTGATTGGCCTGAGATGATTAAATTCAAAGCACCAAACTTGGTAAATTTTAGTATAATCGAACCTAAAGTCGAGCCTGTCTTCCGATCCTGTTTTTTTACCCGGTTATTGGACTTAAAAAAAATAACCGTTTATAACCGGGACAAAATAATAACCGAAAAAAATCCGTTAACCGAAACAAAAAAACCCTGGTTTTCGGTTAAAACAGGTAGGTTCTTCCTATCCTAACCTACATTGCTTCTTCTCTAACAATGTTGACTCAGTTTTGCAGATTGCTCGAACTAATCGGTGCGCATGCACATTCTTGTGATTACAGTAAAGCTGTGGCATTAAGTGCTAACAAAACTTACTTTCTGATAATCGAAGTATTTTAGAAAAATCTATTTAACGTCAGAAATGTATTATTACTACTACAAAAAAATGAACAACGCGAGCTAAATTAAAAAAAAAAATCAGCACAAAAATGTTCTAAACAGAGCTTGTGTCAGACCGGCGCGAGAAAAATGAGTAGGTGAGTCAGTAAGACTTGTTACTACTTGCTTGTTTTACTTTTCTGAAAGTAGAACTAAATCCATAATATAATCCCTTGGGAAGTTTTTAAAAACAATTTCAATAATTCGATTACTTTTTCAGAATTGAAGAAAATAAGTCAATATATTCTGTCTTCCCAAACAACCTGCCCATCTTACTCGACATAAAACTACCGTTTCTGACTGATCAAGAAAAACTGACTTCTCACAAATGTTTCGTTGCTCATACGCAGAACAAAAGACTTATAGCTGGAGTTCATCAATACAGATTAGAATAACGTTTTCCGATATATTTCATGCCGAAGAAGTCGGGCATAAAATTATGAAAAGCAGAAGCTATAGCGTTTGAGCAGGGCAGAGCATAAAGGCAGACCAAGAATGCAAAAAAGGCATTTTTATTACAAAGTCAATCTCAACTCCAGACATCTTACCTCGCAGGGCATCCGGACAGACAGTCCGTCAGAACAGAAAAAGAATATAGATGCACAATATACAAGAGCAACACACATACACACAAATATATACAATACTGCAAGTGGTAAATAATGCAGTCAAAAGAAAGGCACCAATCACAGAACACATCGAACGTCATCAAAATCTGCATGAGTTCTGTGGTGCACTAATGTACTGAAATTTGAACCCGATTACAAAGAATCGTGAGACAGTATGTAGCAGGATTGCATCATTTTCTAGGTTTCTTATTACTTAAAACGATAGGAACATGATGGTAAATAGACAATAGCATAATCTTTGCTGCATTTTACAGTGTTTTTTCTTCATATGAAGAAAATATAAGTAAGCACTGTTCGCACCAAGTTATGTGATACAATTTACTTTTCTAATTTTACAGTTTTAACCTCATAATTAACATACACATCTTACTCGACATAAAGCTATTGTTTCTAACTGCTCGAGAGAAACTAACTTCGCACAAATGTTTCGAATTTTTTTCAAATATAGCAGGAAAACAAATGAATTGCAAAAAAAAAAAAATGCCAGCAGATGCAGTTGCGGACTTCCAATTTTATGTTAATGCTGAAATGATTATAAATGAATTTTTGCAGTAA
>BGPR01042925.1:0-13106 GCA_013235015.1 Araneus ventricosus
TTACATGATCGAAGTTCAAGGAAAATCCATTTATCCTTTCAGGAGATATTCGAAAAAATGTGCAAATTTCAAAAGGTTTCCACAATTTTGGCCACCACTGCAGTCCTAACAAAACAATCCTTTGAAAAGATTTTAAATAATGCGACAAAATTATTTAACCTGTCCTCTTGGTATGTCGCATATATAGATGCCAAGGCCGAATTTTGGAGGATTTGGACTCGGAAAACTGGTTAAGGCATGTCTTACGCAATCCCGTGTGTTCTATTGGATTAGATCCAAGCTGTTCTTGAGAAAAAAATTACAGTTCAAGTTCTTTAGAATTTAATAATTTAAGACAAACTGCTTATTGATTCTTAGGTGGTTCAAATGGTTTTCCTGAAACTTTGTGTGATGCTATATTTTTCTTTGATATGAAGTACTTATGATTGGTGTAAGACAGGATAAATCTGGCTTATTATTCGAAATCACGACAAATCAGGGACATTTTTTTTTAAGACGGTCAAAAACCAGACGTGATCCAACCATCCGGGACCACGGGTGTAGTGGAGCCGGAATGCAGTTGCGGTAATGCTTTTTTTTTTTTTACGAGAAATAAATAACAAAAAATTGTGAAAACGTCCTTGAAACAGAGCGATTTTTGTCACCCGGGTCAGACTCTGCTCACTCTGCAACCACAGCACTGTTCGGGCTTTCTGGTCACCTTGCGTAAATTAAAATGATGTATGAAGTGAACAGATTTTTCTGAACGTCAGTCGGGGACGCTTTAGTTCCAGGTCGTCACCCCAGGACGATGGAAGGGTGGGTCTAGTGAATAAAAGCTAAAAATTGCATAAAGGTAATAATTAATTTAAGAAAGCCCCTCGGAAACAAAGAAGTTGTTTCTTTTAAAAGAGAAGGCTGCAAAAGATAAACATAAATAGTACATTTTGTTGTTACTTTTATTATTTTTCCTTCGGGTTAATTCATCTTCAATGGTCTTATTGGGATGGCCATGTACTATGTTTAGTAAAAGCAGATAAGGAGAAATCTTAGGAAACTAACTTTTTAAAACATTAAGTCGTTACTCTTTTTTAAAAAATATAAATTATTCGTGGATGAATTCATTCGGGTCATTTTATTCCAATCCGGGACACTTGATCAATCCAGTAGAAAAAGTTGAAAATCGAGATCATCTGGGACGTTTGGCCACTAAGTGCTAAAAAAAAATTGGGAAGGAGAATTCTAAAGAAATTGGTTTAAAAAAAAAGAAAACGAATCCTTTTATTCTTAGTAAAAATTGGGACACTTAGGGACCTATATTCACCATTTGGCGATCCAGTGGAAGGGCAACAGTGTGGCGCGTATCCATTCAATGGAACTGTCGTGTGTTTGTCAGACTTCCGCCCGTCATAATAAATATTAGATTGCTACGTGTGTATTTAACTATAACTATAAATTTATTGTTAAGTATATTAATGAATTATTGATGCTTAATTAGTTAGTGAGTATTACTGAAAATTGTTTTCCTCTTTGTGTAATTAAAAAACAATACATTTTTGATATCAAATTTGTTTATATCCGGCTAAAATGTTTGGTTCTGTGGATATATAAGTACGCAAGGGCCGGTCTTGAGCCGGTTGCTCTCAATAGGGCCCCACCCTTAAGGGGCCCCGCGCAAAGAGAGAAATCGTTCTAATCATCGAAAAATTCGACCTCGATATTTTGGAAAACCTTCACGTGTAGATCTCTATCGAGTTTGAAAAAAAATCATTTTTAAAGTATCGTTCAGAAACCATAACCCCTCTTTGGGAGGAGTGCTGCATATGTGCGTTTCAGCTGATCATCTCAGGCCGAGTACATCCCATGTTACGGCGAGTGTTGTTGGTGGGCTGAGAGTCAACATTTGCGTTTGGTTTTTGGAACAAAAATGTTTTCTATCGATGGCGTTACTATTCCATGCTTGTCTAAAAGATTGGTCCTCATTAGTATTTCTCCGAGGTCAGATTGTGAATGGCCACGTGTCTGTGAATCACCTAGAATTATTTGATTTTTGAGGGTATAAACAGAAACACGTGCTGGCGAGTGTAAATAGAAGCATGTGTTAAAGAGCTCTTTTAACTCATTTTGGAGTGATTGCTTATAGTTTCTCCTCTCGCATGGGTTTAGATTTTATGGGAGATATTCTGTCAAGGGTTTTTATGCCTCTCTGTTTTACTTTTGCAGTTATTGCTAAAAGAACGCGTTAACTTTCCGAGGAGGAAATATGTAAATTTTTAAATGACAAATCTATGGATTTTTCCGACGATAGTGATAAAGCAATAAATTATTAGAGTTCTTTAGATAGTTATGAATCTTCAAATTATGAATTAGAAGAGGATAGTACTACTATATCGATTCCAATTCCGTCATGTCAGTGGAGTCCTAAAATAGAAGATTTTGCAGAAGGCTTTGAAGAGTTAATTATTACATTTTTCTTGAAGTATCTTATAATATTGAATGTAAATCTTTATTTTTTTCCTATATTTTCGCATTTTGCATCAACAATCTAGTGTTTATTTAGGTACTTTCAATTATAGGGAAATACACTATATTTTATTTTTTATTATTAAAAATCAAATATTTTAATTAAAATTTTTTTCTGATTTAGAATATGATATCGTTTACCGCATATTTAAAAATGGTTTCATTTCTATGTAAAGGACACTTTTTATGCGATATTATGTAACGCGCACTTTTGACGAAATTTAATGCGTGTTAGGCTTAGTGCGAGAAAATGCTTCGGCCGGTGGGCACATTTCCTTCAGCGAGCGGCTGTCCCGAAGGGGATAAGAGAGAAACGCTACGAGCTGGACTGATGAAACGTGGTATGTTATCGTAACACCAAAATTCTAGATATCTATCAGATTTTGGACGAAAGCTGTCTAAGAAAAGTCTGCAGTCGAAGGAAAAACACTCCAGCTGGTTTTTCTTTAATATTAAATCTTTAGATAGTAAAAAATAGAACCAAAACTTAAAAAAGTCATGGATCAATTTTTTTCTTCTTCCAATTGGACCCCGCCCCACCTAAGGCCGGCCCTGAGTACGTATTGGTAGGGGACACATAAATTTCACTATACCTGAGGGCACATGAATTGTTTTTCAACTAGGGCAAGGGTGCGCAAACTATTCTCACTTCACTTCCGACCCTCCATTTTGCGTTACATTTTGTCTCGACCCCTGGGTAAATAGCGTAGCGTCAACGTTGTTAAAGTGAATTTCTTTTGGGGATTTTTGCGCTTACGTTTCGACTATATTAGTTGTTTGAAAAAAAAAATTAGTTTTATTTATGCATATGAGTATAAATATTTTTTAATGAAAAATACATTAGAAAAATTTGACATCATAGGAATTCAATGTTAGGTATGTTCGGATCTGTATTGGAAATCGCAAGCCGGAAGTCATCCTCTGGATCTAGTCGTGTTCGATATTTTGTTTTAATGGGTTTTGAAAAGCCGGTTTCACATAAGTAGGTTGATGCAAACTCAATCAACATTTTAATTTCTTTCTTCTTCAAATCGGCATATTCGTTTCCAATCGATAGCCAAAACTTTTGGACAGTTAGACACTTAAATTGAATGCTCAGTGTTTCGTCACTTGTAACTTCAATTAACTTTTCTTTTTCATTTAAAGGTATATTGGATTCAAAAATATCAAAAGAAAAGGGATCACGTATCCAACCTTATTCATTATCTGGAAATTTTTCAAACCTTTTCGAAAGGTTTTCTCCCAGTTTGATCATATGATGGGAAATTATGTGTGTAAATAACAAGAAATCTACATTATTTTCAGTAAATTCTGAAAAGCATGGGAACAGTCTCTGTTGCTTTTGTTCAGTTATCCTTGCCAAAGTTTCAGCTTATTCTTAAAAGCTTCAATTTTACTCCTCGATGCTAACATGTTTTTACTCTCTCCCTGTAGACTTAAATTCAAATCGTTAAGCTTTTCGAAAATGTCAACCATGTAATTTTATTTCCGAGCCAATCTTCATTAATGAATAAACTTGCTAATATATGTTTCTTTTCTTTCCGAAAAACAACTTCATTTTTGAAATCGAAAATGCGTCGCAGTATTTTGCCTCTTGAGAGCCATTTGACTTAGGTTTACAGTAATAATGTCTCGTACACAGAACCCATCTCATAACAAAGTATTGAAAACAGACGACTGTTTAGGCTGTTGCTTTTAATCTAATTAATTAATCCTGTAATATCTTGTGCAATTTTTCATCAATGTCTTTTGCAACAAGAGCTTCTCTATGTATCATGCAATGGTTGAACTCTATGGGGGGGGGCAATTTTCTTTATTAACCCTCTTAGTCTTTTATTACTACCTGTTAATGCTGAAGCACCATCAATGCAAACCGCGACACAGTGTGTCCAGGTTTGAAAATATCTATTAATAATTTCAAATATTTTCTCTCATGTTTTCCTACTATTATTACCGACTACTTTTTAAAAAATTTCTCAAAATTCAGTAAATTATATCAGAAATTCAAAACTTATTTCATTAGAACTTAAATCGTTTGCTCTTTCCTATGGTGTATTTATTTTTTTTCGTACAATTATCCGAAACAATTCTATTGAGAAAGTGCGAAAAATCCTCCAAAACAACACAAAATACTAAATAAAAATTTTCTAGATTAGATTTTAAAATTCCGGCTTCGAGGTGCATTGAGTCACTATTAAGACTACCTGTGTGCCAAATTTCAAGACTGTAAGTGCGATAGATTCGTCTGGACATCGCACGCACGCACACAAACATTGCCTTTTATAAGTATAGATCTTATCTCATTTTACTGTTTTACTGGTACCTGATAATTTTTGAAGAAAAGCCATATATTTTTTTATTGTAAAATCAATTTCTTTGAATTTGGAGACCACCTTAAAATTTTCTCGCGACCCACAGTTTGCGCACCACTGAACGAGGGCACAAAGTACTCTTCATTCCGGGACAAAAATAAAATTCGGAACTGTTCTGGATAATTCTGGGGCGTCCGGTCACTTCCAAACATGTGTGACGTGTAATATATCGTCGAAGTGAAATTCGGTTGGTATGAAATTCGAAAAAATTACCCTTTTGAAATTATTAAAAGTCATTTAAAAATAACTGAACGTAGGTTAGCAAAAGTATAGATATTTTCCTTCCTTTGAGTTTCGCAGCGATATCTTTATAGCAAAAATTTATCAAAAGAATGCAAAGCTTTTCAGAGATTTATCTTCCGGGAGTATCTATCGCAAACGGAGCGGCTTAATCAAAGCAGGAAGGCTCTTATTCCAGTGAAAAAACTGCTCGATAACTTTGACCTTGGAGGCCGGTGTAGGTGAGGCCCTGCAGGCGCCGCACGTGTGTCATTGCCTTGTTTTATGTTTCAGTTGTGCGTTGCTCCTCTGGTTTACTTGAAGAACTTTTCGGTGCATAAAAACCTGCTTCGAAAGAAAACGAAACTCGCCTTGCCGTCTAACGGGCAATTGTTTCGCGTAAAACCCTGAAAGTGTTCGATTGTGTTTGGACGACCGGCTTTGTTATTTTGAATGACGGATGCTTCCGATGTCATGTGTACTGACAACTGTTACACACCTGCGCTGTTCTTTGTTTACACTGCGTTTGTCAAACACAATGCTCCAATGAAAATGCACGACTTGAAGCATGAGTACTGGCGTTTATGGCAATAAAAGAAATGAAATTTACGAATGATTTTGATTGCCATGTGCTTATTAGTGGCGTGGAGGAGGGCACCAAGGTGGTGTTGATGCCCCAGGGCCTGTATTGAGTGTTTTGAAGGCAAAATATTTTTGGATTTATTGTGTTAAAACCACGCATATGACGAGACGGAACAACTAAAAAACCCTATTTTCTTGGCGCTGTTAACCATAAAGTGACTAGGCGTCCCAAAAAAGTCGGAGAATTCCCGCATTTTAACTATTTTTCCCTGAATTTGAATAAGATGTCGTCGCTTAAGAAGCAACACCACTTATCTCAATTTTTTGAAATTTCAAGTGGGAAGAAAATATTCAATTTTTCGCAACCAATAACGAATATTTCTTAATTTTTTTACACATCTTGTAGGAACATGCGGTCTTATATTAATATAAGATATTTTTTTTAAAAAAAAATCTGAAATATCAGTTACTGGTTGCGAAAAATTGAATATTTTCTTCCTCTTTGAAATTTCAAAAAATTCAGATAGGTGGTGGTGTTGCTTGTTAAGCAACGATGTAATAGATTGTATCTATTTTTACTTATTAGTAATAGTTCGTATTAAAAATCAGCGGGAGCGTTCTTTCCAGAACTTTATTTCTATTTTCGACATGGTTTTATTTTCAATACTTTATTTTCGGTCGATTCAAATTAACGCAGTATTCAAACTGTAATTTGGTTGTTCACAGTTTTTTATATCGTACTACACATTATACTAAATCTAAATAAATGAAAGTGAAATTTATGAATATTTTTACACTATAAAAATCTAAACTACTGAATCTTCTTCTTCAAATTTTGTTCGCAAATGCCATAAAAAATAAGCAAGGTCTTAGTGAAGGTTTCGTTCCAATTACTTAAATAGTTAATTTTTTATTAATTAAAAACTATGTTTACATACATAGAAAAGATGGTCTTGTCATTATAGTGTTGCCATTCGTATGGAATAAAAATATTCTGACATTTAAATCCTCTTATTTATTTTTCTCCTAGTTTCAGATCGCAGTGTTTAGTTAAATTTTATACCATTCTTTTAAATTTTTTAATAACTTATGGGAAAAATTAATTTTCGTCGGTTTTTAAAACTCGTTTGGTGCGGTCTGTAATTTTTCTGTGATTTCTGTAACGTCTGCGATTTAAAAGCTGTATGGTGAAAGTGATATTCTCATTTAGATTTAAAAATAAAGTTGCAGACGTTAAGAGGATTTTGTACATTATAATATTTATATAATAATATTTTTACAGTTAATTATGTTGCATATTTTTAAAAAATGTGTTTATTTACGTGTATTCCGTCGAGTGCTAATATTAAATATATTTTTACTTTCTCGCATCTGATGATTACATCATCTACTTTCAGAAGTTAATTTGACGTGTGATAATTGCAATCTTTGTTACATTATAAGTATTGAGGAAGGTAATAGTGAAGATTTCGTGACAATTAATTAAATAGGTTTTTTTTTATTAATAAACTTTTTGCTTCGATATATCTCTGTTATCTCGCAATGAGTGTGACATAAATAAATTGTGAGTGAATATAAGTATAGTAATTTATTTTATAATAACAAAATTATCTATCATTAAACTTTAGTTTCGAAACAAATTATTGCATTTGATTGACGGATAGATTTTAGATTCAGTAAACGTATAGAAAGAAATATGTGTTATATTTAGATGTATTTATGTGGTGGGAACCGTTCTCCAAAATATTCATCTTGAAATACAGCTTCTTTCATAAAACATCACGGTAAAAATTTGTACACTTCATTTTTCCAAAATCAGTTATTGCTTTGTTCTGCCACGAATTTTTTCTGCTATTAATAACTAGCCGCCTTCGGCGACCAGCTTGTTCTCCGGGAATATGATTTCAATTAAATCTTTCGTCATTTTATATTCATGCTTCTCCTAACAACGTAATTTTAAACTTCAGATTGTGGTAGATATTTAACCCATGTTCTATTAATGACCTTGGACCTCTTCTGTTCATTGTCTACATAAATGTTACTAATGGAGTCAAATAACTGATTATGTCATGTAACCTCTAATTCCATATTGTCGGCAATATCTCCACTTTCATTCCTCTTGTAAAATGTGAATGCGATTTCAACAGTAAAATTATGCAGCACATTTTTTTGGTCAACGGCATGTTAGTTGGATTAAAACATGCTGAAAAAAGAATGAAAACATAGCAACCACAACCATTCAGATTAATGGATATATATTTTATTGTAAGCAAAGCAATATCTCGGAGAGCTTGGTTTACAGATTTCACAAAAATTTTGAAGAAATAAAATATGAAAGCAAAATGTATTAGAATATTATTATCTCAGATTACAACAATGAAAGAGAAATATGCAATTAAATATTTGTTTAAACAATGAAAACGGTTTGAGTTGCGTTGCAACATTGAAAAGTATTGTTGTAAATTATGCCAAAAAATATTTTTAAAAAGTTATTAAAATTCGCGAAAAAATTGTGCGGCAACTTAATTGATATCTTTGGAAAGGTTCAATTCAAAGGTTTGTACTTTCAAATGGTGTAAAAATAATTTTTGTGCTATAATAATTTCGTAAGTTATTGAGGAAAAACGCTAAACTTTTGGTTCATTTTTAATTAATTAAAATTTTGAAAAAAGGGCTCCGAGGTGCACATTCCAAATTTGTGCCAAACTTCGTAGCTCTTGGTCTATCGATCTGCCCTGTAGAGGACCGACACACACACACATTCTCCTTTATTATTAGTAGAGATTATTGCTTTGTAACAGACTGTTTGAAGACCGTTCGTGTTTGTAGAGCGAGAGGTTATTTTATTATTTGTTGGGGATAAACATTGTTTACATCTAAGAAAAATGCACCAACCTGTTGGTATCAGCGGCAACAGAATATAACGACGATGTTTTATTCTATATACTTTTCATATTACATACCCTAAAGACTTAAGAGCTTGGTAGTAAAAACCACCTGAGCACATATTCTGAACCGAGTCTGATAATAAATATTTCAAACTGGCGCAATGCAACGCTGCATAAGCAACGAATTACATTGTTCTGTTATTCAAATGAATAAAATAATTCATACAAAATGTTTCCAGAGGAAACTGAACGCAGAACCATCTCCAAAATATAGCTGCTTTTGCGAAACATTACGAAAAAAATTCTAAAGCTACATACATTTTCCCGAAATTGTTTATTCCTGGTTATATAACTGTCTCCAAATTAAAATGATCTTTACATCAAATTAATTAAATCTGGAGTATGAATTTAAGAAAACCCAATTTCTTTTTCCAAGTTATATTTCTTATTCCAATTTTTTTTACAAGTTATACAAAATGCATTTCAAGATATAAATTGTTGCGCATGCGCATTTCCTTGTCGCTGACAAATCGTTTGCACAGCAGTGAACTGCGGCAGAATTCTGTAAATAGCAGGAACTCTTAGATATGAAACTCGTCTAAGAAAAGCACTTGAAAAGTCACCGTTTAAGAAAAGTTATTTATAGAAATATGTAACTGAGAGGCATTATTTACTTTTAAAAGTTTTTGACATTTCTGTTGATTAGCGGTGATTTCTGTCGTGCGGTTGAACTGAAAAACGTTTGTGAAAAATAGGCGGGAGACTCGGAAAATAGATTAATTTAGCGATGGATTTGAGACCATTTCGGCAGAATAATGACTGAGCAAAAATTTTTAAAAATCTATCTTAAAGTATCATTATATTTCACATGGATTTTACATTTATATTTTTCTTAAAAAATCCCTAGATTTTTCTTCCACTTTCTCATACACTTCCACATAAAGTTGTCTTTTATAACGTGTTGTCAAAACTGATTTAACTTTTGTGATATGATCAAGCCTTTTCGATTGTCACCAATAATAAACTTCTAATAATATCGAAAATTATCTTTTTCCACTGAAAGTGTGACTTTAGTTTTTCTTCGTTCTGTAATTTTCATGTTTTCCGGGGATAACTTCTGAAACTATTATCTGAAGATAATAAATTTACACTCCTTCTTAAAATTCAGTGATTCCAGTTTGATTCCCATGCTAATTTATCTTTTGTTCACAATTCTTAACAAACTTATTCTTAGTTCTGGCCTTGATCTGGAAAGGAGCAGTAAATAAATGCAATTATCATAAATGCATTTTATGAAAAAATACTTTGAACGATGCAAATAACGATATGTTACGTTGTTTGAGTCAATAAATGCACCGTTAGAAAAATTACCAAGTCTTAGTTTTTATACAGTGCCCCGATCCTGTTAGTCATATTTAGTAAAATATGCTTGACACACTAACATTTTAAACAAAAAAAAGTTCCACTGAAACTGACCGAGTTACGAAGCTTCGAATATCACTATTTTAGACGATTTTAGACCATTTCTAGGGCCGCCCGGAGGAAGATCCACCGATCAACGAGCTGCACTTGCTCGAGGCAGCCATTGTTTGGTTTAAAATATTGAAATTCAAAGCTTCATAACTCGATCAGATTTAGTCGCAGGAAATAGTCTAGTGTTTGCAAAGAATGACAGCGACGAGCTTGAAGAATAGCCAAGCGAGGGCGATCAAGTTAAAGTGACTCATAAGGATGGACTAAATTCTATTGAAGGAACCATGAAGTATGTCGAACAACAAAACCCTCGAGTGCGATGGCGATGATTTTTACGAGACGGCATAAAATAGCAGCTAGAAAAATATCTACCTACAGAGAACCAACTAACTATCACAAACTTCAAAAAAAGCAACTTGCCTCTATAAATTGTTCCAAGATTGATATACTTTTTTTTGTAATAAGATAGACCTAGCTGACTTGTTTATCGTTTACACGTCTTCTCTTTTTATCTTAACAAACTGGGTCGCTGTTGCCTCGCGGTAAGATCCTGGCCTTGGCGCTGGAGAGTTACAGCTTCGAAACCCGATTCCACTTCAGATCTGCCGTGCAAGTGTGCCTGGTGCACCTTAAACCCGACATCGTGGGGTAAACGCTCTCCCGCTGGTGTGGTGAGGAAGCTTGAAGAGGAGAATGCCAGCTCAGGTGTCACCTCTCGTCGTCTGACCGCGGTTCAAAATGACGATTCCTTATCAAGCTGGCCCACGTGTTGCTTCTAAACGGAACGTTAAAATAAGTAAACTAGCAAGCAAATCTTCAAAAACAGTATATCATGAAATATGTTGTTTAATATGGGGAATGCTATTACGTTGAATATTATCATTCTTTCCTTAGTGCGCAAACTCACCCGACCACAACATTCCCCATCTGTGGACGATAAGTGAGACACTCCTGAATTGCCTTTCGCCGTTTTCAAGAATTTCCCTTATTTTCGCGCCGCGATTTGAGATGGAGTTATTGTACAGGACATTTTTCTTTCCATTTCTGGAATCGTGTTAAAAACAATGCCGAGTTGTGCCGATGTTATGGTTTTTTCCGCAATCAGTTTTCCACGTGTCGACATTCTTTTTACTTTTTGGAATACGAAGTACACCTATAGAAAGTGCGGCAATCGTCAAAAAATTCGATCTCCAGATTTCGATGAATCTTCACCTCCACGCGTTCGAAGGAAACCGCTTTTGGAATGATGTTGGTGTGTCTGTGAGCGCGATAACTCAAAAATTGAACGAGAACTGTTGAAATCTGGCATGTGGTTTTTCTGCCAAAATTGTACACCTCTATCAAATTATAGGTCAGACCCATCTATGGTCTGTCTGTCTGGGCGTCCGAGTGCATTTGAACGCGATAACTGAAAACCGCAACAAGTTAGACAGAAAAACACTAACCTACCGGAATTTTATATCTGTATTAAATTTTGGACTGAATCCTTCGAAAGGTCGACTGTCTATCGGTCTGTCTATTTGAGTGTGTGCGAAAGCTACCACTAAAAAAATGGAACGAACTTGAGAGATGGAGTTCAGTATGCGGTCAAGATGGTCGACCTGTACCTATTTTAGTCCCAATCCTTCGAGGGGATGACGTGCAAATGCATACTCGAGAAAATGGAGGGGTGAATGCTCCAGCGTTTCCATATTTCCAGATTATTAACTCGTGAACCATCATTATTTTTATGACGACAAACAATGCTCTTTGTTGGCGGAAGAATATGCGTTTATTTTTTTCTTAACAACGCTTCACTTTCTTCCTTTCTTCATTCCTTGGATTTCAGTTGTTGGTGGCAACAACCGGTATTTCCTTTCTAGGATTTCCTTCTGCGTACACATGAATACGGTTGTGCGTAGCATAGTTTCCTTACAAACTCGATGCGTATTTGCTCTCGGAATTCTGTGCGTAAATCTTTGTAACAATGCAAATTATATATTATTTTACGAGTCCTGTCTTCAGAACAGCCGAACTGAGTCGCTGGTTTCCTGATATGGAATTGAAATGCAATGTTGGACCATCTGTTTATACTATTGAAGCAGTGTGAAAGCTAAAACACAAATAAATCACTTGTGAAAATCGTGTAAACAAGCAGCGTATTATTTTACGAGTCCTGTCTTCGGAACAGCTGAACTAAGTCATTAGAATCCTAAGAATTGACGTGACAGTGACAGCTCGTTGAAGTTTTAAAATAACCTCCCCCATCCAGAAGTGTTGAAGTCAAGATATGTGACAGGTGGACGCGTGCATTCCCGTTCTGAATATAGCCTGCGGGATGAGGGTGTTGACCGGTTTTTCCCCTCCCCCAATCTGCATATATATAACTTCTGTGTCTTGTTTCTGAGATTTTGGAGGACGTTCCGTAATAATGTTGGAATTCATTTGATAGAACAGTTTTTTTCACTTTTATTTCTAGAGAATATACGATAGAAATATGATTCGGATTTTAAATTTGAAAACTGAGTTAGCTCTTTTTTACTGTTTTTGATTTTCTTGTAAGGGCATTTTTGATTGCTCTTGTATTCGAACTAGAAAGCGTTTTGCTGAACTATGTTCGTCATTGTCGTTCATTGTGAATTGTATTGCAAAACAATTGCTTGTAAGACAACCGTAAATTTCTTAACATGAAACTAAAATTTTAAGGCAGTCAAATTCATCTTTTCCCCATTAACATTATCTGTTTAACTGAAAATAAGTCTTTCCGTCATTTTTAACAAATCCATGCAACGAAAAAGAAAGAAAGAAAAACTTTGGAAATGAAACAAATTAACATTGCAAATAAGCATTATTCAAAGAATTTACTTTAAAACTATAAATAATCTATATAATCTAAGGAGAGGAAGCTAATCTCGTTTCTGTTTGATATATAATAAGATTCTCCGGTAGTATGCTATTTAATTTTTGCATGTACTGTTTAGTATATGATTAATTCTGTTCAAAATTTTATACGTATCCACAATTTTAATGTAATAAAACACATTCCAATTTTTATTTGTGTAGCTCATTCCGTTTTTAATTTCCGTGTTCG
>BGPR01042926.1:0-13106 GCA_013235015.1 Araneus ventricosus
AATAAAGGCTTAAGACAGAGATTTTCTCGGGGATCACTTGACCAAACGCAAGAATATAATTCCTCAAAATCTCTCTTCTTGGATGGCATTTGGTGAAATAATAAAACCCAAGAAGAAGTAAAAATAAATTTGTTTAATTCATAATTAATGAGAACTTCGGCGAAACGGAAGAAAAAATGAGAGAAGAGAGAATTGATCGTAATTAGTATCTTCATTTTCACAGTCATTAATTCTATTCTTCGGGGGGAAATTTTCTATTTCGAGAAAGAATTAATTGTTATGACTGTACGGCAATCAAATTGCTATTCGAACGAAATGCTATCTTCTACAAAATGGCGGAACCAAAAGATCTCGACCAAACGAAAAGATTAAGAAAAATGGCAGTGGCAACGACTGGGAAGAAATGAGAGCGCGGGAAAAAAAAAGAATTTGGGACTTGAAGAAATAGTTTTTGAATCTGTTTCTCTCCGAGAGGTAATTAAAGTCGATGGTAATTAGGGAAAAATTAAGAAGAGAACGGTAAAAATTAGTTTTGTGATAATGATGATGATGAGGACTAGCGTGATGGAAGAGAAAGAGGTATTTTTGATAATGTGACCATATCTGTAAAGGCTCAATGGCCATAAAACAGCTCAGTTTTGCGCTAAAGAAATACTCAACGCTTTTAGATTATAGCATTTATATTAATGAAACCATTGAACATAAATTGTT
Organism: Araneus ventricosus; assembly: GCA_013235015.1. NCBI lineage: Eukaryota > Metazoa > Arthropoda > Arachnida > Araneae > Araneidae > Araneus > Araneus ventricosus. Next base: position 712 of record BGPR01042926.1, read on the forward strand.
TTAAATGGCTTATTTATTGTTTTGGTCATAATATAATTCAGCCAGAAGATAATTAAAAGATGGGAGTAATTCCTTACAAAGCTACAGTAACGAATGGCAAAATAATTTTTTTCGGTATCAGCGATATTTTCTTGCCACAATGGCGCTCAGAAAGTTATATTAAGTGAAAAATTATGCATAAAATAGTTTTAAAAATATGAAACAATATAAATGAAATGAAACATTATAAACAAACATTTTAATTGATCAGAAAAAATATCTGGCTATTTATCCTCAACGTAGTTCTTTGTCGATACGCACATTGCTAATGGCATTGACCACCAAACTAAAAACACTTTGTATAAAATCTATTTTCACAAGCTTATCAGAAGAAATATTTATTCTACTATATTTAGACTTCAAAAATGTAAAAATGAGAGTTTACTTATCTCCAGTCCAAATGATGGCATGCTGTCTGAGATTCAATATCTTTTATTACTTGCTGACATGGAGATTATATTGTACACAGAATAGATCATACACTTATACTCAGCAGATAAAACGATACATTCATCTATTTCATTAAACACTCATCAATACATTCATCTTACAATAATATGCCTCTCTCTTCAACAGCGTGCATATGAGTTCCCTACTTGTATCTCACTATACGTGTACTGTCTCAATGAGACCAGGCCACTTGAGATCTTTGCTTCCAAATATGTCCTGTAAAAAGAATGACACCTCACGCTTGTGCGTCGTTGACAGAACCGATTTTCTAGCTTAAAGCAAGAAGTCAACTTACAAGAAAGGTTAAAGGTTGAAGGAAGGTCCTCCCCCTTCCGGCCAGGCCCTCACATGGTTGAATGGGCGGACCTCTTACTTTTTTGTGGGGAAGTTCGCAACATACCTATTTTATAGATTTAGTTAAATCCAGAAGTAAGTGAAATTTCTGATCAGGTGGTGACCCCCAAAACCGTTGTTTTGAAATTTGTGTCTGTACGTTCTAATCTACCGAGGTATAACATATCACTATCTCGCGAACTTTTTGTATCCAATTTTATTTTTAATATAATATTTATAAGCTGAGATTCTATCCGTAAATTCCGTCATGTATGTCGCATCACAAATGTTTCATGATACAAAAATCATTCAAAGCGCTCTACAGGGCAGACGGAGATTTTATTTTTAATATAATATTTATAGGCTGGGATTCTATCTGTGAATTCCGTCATGTATGTCGCATTACAAATGTGTCATGATGCAAAAATCATTCAAAGCGCTCTACAGGGAAGACGGAGATTTTATTTTTAATATAATATTTATAGGCTGGGATTCTATCTGCAAATTCCGCCATGTATGTCGTATCACAAATGTTTCATGATGCAAAAATCATTCAAAGCGCTCTACAGGGCAGACGGTGGGACGTAGAGCTACCAAATTTGGCAGATAGTTCTTAGGTAATAAATACTATCGGATAAAGAAATATAATTAAAATTCCGAAAAACACTAATTTAAAATTAAGCGAAATGTTGTTTCGCTCATTAACTTCGGAGCATATTACTGTATGAAAACCGTTTTTACACTACTTTCAAATGAAAAAAATTAAATTTACAGTGATATAAATTTTATTTCCAAAAAATATTTTTATCTAATCTATGTATATATATCAAAAATCAAATTTCAATGGAGAGATTATATATATATATATAAAATTTTGTTTTGAATATACAAATATAGAAGGTTATATTTTGATTGATATTACTATATATATATATCAAAACAAACAAGAAACAAAGGACAAAAAAGATGACAAATTTAATTATTTGAAAAATATTATGGCGAGCCGATCGACAGGTAGGGAAGCCCGCCTATGATGTTAATAAGTGATTTTTTCTTCTAACAACATACAAAAAACGCATAAATTTTGTCGATATCCCCTCAAAAAGCACAAGACAATTAAAAATGGAAAAATTCTTGAATAAAAGACAAATACAATGAAGATGATTTAAAAAATCGAAAGCAAAAAAAATCCGAATACACAAGACTTAGATTAAAATATATAAACATAATAAGACACACATATGTATATATATAAGAGAAAGTCACTCAGTGACTCATCACCGAATCTCCCAAATCACTGGGACTAGAAACTTGGCAGGTTGTTGCTTCTTGGGTAGTAAGTGTCACTAAGAAAGGGTTTTCGAAATGTTTATTAGAATTTTCAATAATTGAAAATTACCTTAAATTTTATCATTTTTCCGCAACAACTCCGAAGAATATTATTGTACGAACTCCATTTTTTGACATCATTTTAAAGTTCAAAAAGTTAGCTTTTCAACGATACCAATTTCTTTTCCGTGCGACATTCTTTTTAATTTTAATTCATTTTTGAAAAATTTTCAAACATAATTTCCAACAATGTTGATACCTTGTTAAACAAAAAAAACCCAATGTACTACTATGCGGACGAAGTAGAGGGTATCAGCTAGTTTTAATATATTTTTACAAATATTAAAAAATTAAGACATTCATAGGCGTCATCGTTTAATACAAAAATGACCGGTAATTCATTAACATCTCAAGTGCAGTCCGGACTGCATATTTACAAACCCTACCCTGATAGAACTGAGGCAGGAAATCGGACAATATGATTGGCTCGCTTCGCCGAGAGCCGATGACGTCGTTCTTTGCTCTCGTGCGTGTAATTTTCATTAGTATAATTTCTTGCAGTGTGGGATGTTTTATTTTTTATGATATTTTTTTAAAAATCCTTTTTAAGAATATTACAACCCACGGAAGAATGTTTTCTGTGCTCAACTGTGGGAAAACAGAGAAGAAAAGTAGGACGACTCTTGTTTTGTTTTGATTGCCGTACGCTACATGCGAGAGCTGAAAACGACGTCACTGCTCCTCGTAGCCAATGTTATTGACTGATTTCCTGCCTCAGTTCTATCAGGGTAGGGTTTGTAAATATGCGTCCGGACTCTTAGTTGAATCAATACAACACATTTCCAAAACAGGAGGGGGTCGTCTAATTACACGGTACAGAAAACTACGAACTAAACGGTTATTTTAACCCCTTAACTACACATTTAAGGAGTTAAAATAAGCTTTTTTTCAACATTTTATGTTCGTATAGTGAGTATTGCATAACAAATTTTATCATCTATTTCGCTGTATTTTTAAGTTATGGTGTTTACATACACGAGAACAGAACTTTGTCAAGTTATTCTTGTTCCCGTAATCGTTGCAATTACTTTACGATATATTGGATATGTGACAATATACAGATACGGATATAACTCCAAAAATGCTTTTATTTTTTTCGAACCCATGTAGGTCTAACTTCGAAATTCATCAACATCTCAGTGTCAAATTTTTTTTATGATGACAATTCTTTGTCCAGAAACAGGGTGTCCACATTTATCGTGGTCCAATAGCTAATTTCTAAACCGTTAGAGATAGGCATATAGTTCCAATTAGAAAAATGCTTTAAATGAAGGGAAGAATTATATTTTATGTTTTATGAGTCAATAAATATATTTCTGACTAACTTTTTATATGGTCATCGGTCCTATCATTCACATTTAGTAAAATATTTCTGAGGATCTAACATTTTAAACAAAAAAGTCCCACTGTTCTGCTACTAAAACTGAGCGAGTAATGGAGCCTTGAATTTCATGATTTTTAATCAATCAGCGGTCTCGAAAGTGCTGCGCATTGATTGGTGGATCGATTGTCTTCAAGAAGGCGATTGAAATGGTGTAAAGTGGTCTAAGTCAGCGATATTCAAAGTTCCATAACTCGGTCAGTTTTGATCGCAGAAGGGTGAGATTTTTTTTGTTTAAAATGTTAAGAGTGTCAATATTTTACTAAATATGATTGATAGGACCGGATGATCGTATAAAAAGTTAGAATTCGTAAATTATTCAGAAATATGTCTATTGACTCAAACTATAAATTATTTTTTCCTCCATTTAATGCATTTTTTCAAATGAAACTATATGTCTATCTCTAACGGTTTAGAAATTAGCTATTGATCACCATAAGTGTGAACACCTTCTATATTACTTATATGAGATAGTAGAAATGAAAAATTAACTTTAAAAATAAACCAACAAGTATATAAATCAGTTCAAATATTCTAAAAGTTCACCTGTGTCAGAAGGTGCTCAGTTAACAATATACTTATATTTAAGACAATCTTTATTACATAACAAAATATTCTATTAATTTAAAAATATAAAAATCTCCTAAAAATATAAAAATTGCTATTTGATAAAATTGCTATTTGATAAAATTGCAATAAATGCAAAAAATTACTATTGCTAAAATGGCAACAAAACTGAAAAAATAGATATAAAAACTATTTCTGTCTTGCACGCAATAAACCACTTTATTTTATAGGATTACATTACATATCGTCCAAGAAATTTTTCTTGTTATTTCACCAAAAGTTATTAAACTCCCACACAAAAAAATATATTAATAAAGTAAATTTAGTGTAAATTTCACAGTTCTGAATACCTCTTTGCTGTCTTGAGATTTTAAAAACCATACCCAATATAAAAGTCCTGGAGAAGCAATATTTTCCTCATAGACAGGAAATTTCAAAATTAAGCTTAAAGGATTTAATTTCTTTTCTCGGTATGGTGCTTTAAGCTCCGAGATTATAAGTATTTTCGAAGCCAGCATTGACTTTTTAAAAACTTTTTCTTCAACCTGGTATTAAAAATTCGAAAAATTTGCGTCGAAAGAAAACCGTTATCAAATTTAGCTGGTGAAAAGTTTGATTGAACAAATAATTCTTTTTGACAAGACTTTTTAATCCTTTTATATCCTCATCCGATAAACAATTCTTTGATTTGTGGGAAGTTAGATACTTTTTTCTTTTAAACTTTCCTCTTTTTTTATATATAAAGATACTTCACAATTTTTTTTTTTGAAAACTATACTTCAAAAATATCTTTTTTCTTCCTCCTTTCAAGTATAGTTTGGGTTTTTCTTAAATCCCCTGATTTAATTTGCATTACAATAACAACACTATCTTCATGTCAACATGCAATGATATTTAAGTTTTTTTTGGCACAGGTTTTTCGGATTTAAGACATGAATAAAATGGCACCTTTGCGAATAGTTTATTTGATTCTCAAACGTCTTCACATTACGTAAAATTAAATTCATATTACGGCAATTCGAAATTACTTAACGAACTATCAATTATTAAATTTCTCAAATTTTTGTCAATATAATATAAAAATATAAACTTACGCTAGAATAAATTTAATAAAAATAGTTTTTATTAGTGTACTAAAAGGCGGAATTGTTTTATTTTAAATATTGACTGCTTTTTAGCCTTTACTTCATAATTCATTATGCGTTTATTATGGATTTTTTAAAACCATTTATCTCTAAGTCACTGCCATTTGGAATCAAATTTGAATTAATTAAAGTAACCCTTTCGACCCGACTTCTCCACGATAAAAATTTAACTATGAAAAGTAGTTTAATTTAATGTTGGCATACTAAAAGAAGTATACTATGAATTTAAAGTTTTTTACTTTTCCCGTTTCCTGGAAATCTCCTGGGACAATATGTCTCAATCGTATCGTCGACTGAGACAATATTGTTGCAAAGATGTAATGTCGCTTTCCTGCCTCGCTAGTCTTATAGTAGTTAGGAAGGGAGTCTTACAGGGGGTAAGCATGGAGTAACGGGCAGCGGCCATTCCTGGACCCCTGACCTTGGCGACGAACTTGGCGATCATTTTGGCGACTTGGCAAAAAATTTGGCGACCTTGGTGACAAATCGATGATTCCAGAAAATGCGACCCTTTTCTTGATATCTCTATTAGGAAAGAAAATAATCTCGAATGTGCGAGAAAACTCCGTGTGACGTCACGGCCTGTCGGGGAGAATACATAAGGGCCGCACTTGGATCAGAGAGGAGTGTGTGTTGATCCACTGACACGGTTTTGGAGTTTCGTCTGCAGTGCGAGCTAGAAGCCGGTGAGCTGTGTGGTGTCGATTATTTTAATTATTATTTATTTATTCGGCAAATTAATTCCTTTATTTTTGTTGAGAAACATAAATCTTAATTCATTGTCTAAATTACACGAAATGTTTTTTCTTGTTCCCGTTGCACTTTTTGAACTCTGGACAACTAGCCCTCTTTTAACTTTATACAACCCCCTTGTAGAATACGACCTTTTTTCCTTCCACTTTTACTTTGTAAACTCCCCCCTTTTTCTTGAGAAACTCACGTGCAGGTTTGAATCGCCGTAATTACTTATTTCACGCTTTTGAACCCCCGTTGAGTTTGAAATTGAAAGTTGTTTCTTGAGTCTTCCGCTCTTTTGTTAAAAAAGGATCCGAATATCCCCTACTCCTTTGGTCAATTTCCTCTTCCTGCCATTTTATGACTCTTTGACAATAAGCGTGCAACGACCACCCAAATTTTACTATCCTGACGCGATAGATTGTCTGTTTTGCACAAAGACCCTCGCTTTCGAATCCTTCCAAATTGATTAATTATCCTTTGGGTGTTAGGGCAATACCGACCCTTTTTCTGAGAACCTCGACCTCCAATCAGGAGAGAGTCCTAGCTTCCCAACTGGCTAACTACAGGTCTTTGGGTGTACACAAGGCATTGCTGGACGGTACGGCGAGTTTCTGAGGACAGTTTGGCGTCTTGGCACAATTAATTTAATTTTGTTTCTATGCCTTGCCAATGGAAAAAAGCTTGACCTCTGGCTCAGGAAGTGAGCGATGAAGGAAAAGCTTGGCACGACATCTTATTTTTGTATAAGAGGGAGAGTGCTTGACGGAAAAAAAAACAAGATTTTGGAAGAAGATGATGTCTAAATAGATTTCCCTTTTGGAGCCGAAGAAAGTTGGGTTCTGACAATGATCTCGGTGTAAAGTGTGAACTCTGATGATCGGCGAGCGTGAGGACAGACATTAGCGGTAGGGAAACAGAGGGAGCAAAGCAGAGTCCCTAAATTACACGCTTTAGAATTTCTCCTGAAAGTCATCTGTAGTTCAAACTGTTTGACACATCGAAGCAACTGTTTAGAAGGAGGAGATTCCGTATGTGCGGCCATGGCTGGCCCTTTTACCTCGGTGTGCTGGACTGGCTGCTTCTACTAGGAAAATCGTCCCGATAACCATCCTTACCTAACTTAGAGGGACAAAAGCAAGTAACCAGGAGCCCTGCTACTGAAGTGCCTGCTGACTTCTCCATGCAAGCCTGTTGAAACCACCTGCAGTTGGGAGCTGACTGCCACAAGGTCTAGTGCCAAGAATACCAGCTAGGAGAGAATGAAACTACCACAACAAGGATTAATGAAATGTATCAGAATTGATCCGAGACTCGCCCTGCCTGCCAGCTCCTTTTGTGCTTCTGTTCCGGACCCCTAGCCCAACCGTCTACAGATGATGACCTCAGATAAGTTTGATTTTGTTTTGAAATTGAAAATTTTAATTTAAAAGTTTTAAATTGGTAGGCTCAAAACCACAGAAATTTAACTTTCGGATTTGTAAATTTTATGTGATGCGCAGACGGCTCATTTAAGTAATGAATGTAGGAAGAAGATTTAAATTTTGGTTACTTGTATGTAATGTGAATTATCTATGTCCCTTAATACAGGAAGTTGCTATTGTGAGCAAATATTTATATGTATGTAATACTGGTGTGGATTTGGTGTGCATTTTAATTTGTGTGTTTAATTTAGTTGTCTACCATTTCAAGCATCTGCATACTAACTATATTTAAACTACCAGCATTAACTTTGAAAAGAGATTTTCAGGACTTTTATTATTTTGGTTGAATAGAAGACATGGTGCTGATATGAACTCTAATTAACCTGTCTTTGACTTTTTATCCAACAGACATGTGAGTGTTTTGAATCCAGAGCAACATTATTCATGCTCAGTTCATGTTATGTAAATCCCCACCAATTGCCTTCATATTTTCTAAAATTCTTAAATAAACTGAAAATAATTTTTATCACAGTTTCTGTCATTTGTTCATGTTTATATTTCATTCTACACTGTATCCTAGCAGATTATCCAGGTCTGGTGCTACCTTTTAAATTATGTCTGTGAAATGTTACCTGGGGTTATTGCTCAAGTATTTTGAACACAACGCGGATTGCTTAATTTACTTGAATGTACTCTTTGTAAGATCTTTTATTTGGATATTGGTTGCATAAACACTTATCTGAAATCTATAATTAAATGTAATTAAGCCAATTTAAAGATAAATTCACACGACAGCTGAGCGCTATTGAAAGTACTGTTATTGTCGTTATTAGTGATTTGTTGACTGACTGTGTTGCTAAATCTGAAAGTGCTGAACTGTTATTACCTGTGAATTGCTGTCTGTTTGCGTTGCTAATCTGTGCAAGATCTACTGTTCCTGTTACCTGTGCTACGTGTTTTCCTGCATATTTGTGAATAAACCTTCATTTTCCATTATCCTGCGTGTTGGACTGTTTACACCATACACCCGCAGAACGATTTTCGTAACAATATACATACCACAGGATGAGAATCAATAGCCTAAACAGATGATGCGTTGTGAAAACTTATCCATTGTTTGAAATTTCTTTCTGAGTTAATTAAATTAGGCACTTACGTATTTTTTTCTATTTTTTCTGATTTGCAACGTGAATAGTAATGTCCATTTCAGAACAAATAACTGATAAACTTAGCTACAGTCCTGTGTGTGGTGTCTAAATTTTAAAAACTTGCTATATTCTCCACGACGAAGTACCTGAAGCTGAACTGTTATTACCTGTGAATTGTTGTTTGTTTACGTTGCTAATCTGTGCAGGATCTATCGTTTCCTGTTACCTATTTTACTCCTATTTACATCCCGTGATCTACATTTCCTGTTATTGTTTCCTGCTACGTGTTTTCCTGTACATTTGCGAATAAACCTTCATTCTCCATTATCCTGCGTGTTGTACTGTTTACACCATACAACCACAGAAAGACTTTTGTAACAATACGTCCTAATCGTATAGTAGACTGGAACTATTCCGGTAAAATATCTGTAAAACTCTCTTTCCTGCCATAAGTTAGTATATAAGGGAAACAACTTTACAGCTTTATAACAATAATCTTGAAGTAATTTGATCATTTATGGGATATATTGCCCCACTGTTAAATACGATTGTAATGGAAGTATCAGAATATCAGCTGTTCTAGTTCCTTGCACCTTATTGGCTCTAACAACATTGTCATTGATCCCAGAATTCCGTTTCTGACGAATGCAAAAAGAACATTCTTATAAGAACATTTGTCTTTAAGAACGATACCTGTTAGTATTGGTATGTTGAATGTAAATAAATCTATATTTTTATTATTTCGTCATTCATTACCACATTCGCCACACTAAATAACAAAAAGAATTTATTCAAAATTTCTTAAATCTGATATTAAAAAGGTTAAATTATTACTTTAGAAGAACAATAGGAATTATTTTACACTAAATATGGCATAAATATAGTTATATTGCTATAATTTTTTAAAAAAAATACTAATTGAATCTTCAGTAATGTGCGTGCTTAAAAACATTTGTAAACATTTGTCGGCCATTTGCAATCTGAGAGTATTTCCAAGTTCCTTAATCATAATATTATATCCTAATTCCTTAAAAACATAAAAGCCCATGTAAATGTGAGATTTATTTACCAGTAGGGAATGAAGACTAACTTTCGGGACGTATATGCCCATTAGGGCCGCAAGGGTTAGTGTGTTAACTAAGAAGTAAATTCTGAAAATATATTAAAATAGAATACTACCATCGAGAATGCACAACTACGAAATTTTAAATCTCCGGAATATCGGGAAGTGAGTGAAAAATCGATTGCGTAATTCCATCTTTACAAACATGAAACATGACAAGTTGGATAAAAGCATATAAAAACGAACTATTTTTAAGATACTAATTCACAAAAGTTTTTATAAATATGAAGAATTTGAATGAATATTTTCAATCTTATCAAATGTCTTATTATTCGTCAATATACATCCAGCCCTCTTAATAACGCGGTTTAATCATTTTTTACTGTATCGACACCGTGCTCTAGTGAGAGATGACACTGCTTTTACACCGTGTTGTATGGAAATCACGTAGTTAGTGTGCCCTAATACAGGAAGGTTGTCGCAATTATGCATGGTGTTGTACAGAAACCATGTTGTTAGAATAACATATGGTAGTGTTACGAACATGGAAAGTCGCTTCCCAGCAATGTTAGTCTTATGATTGAGAAGAGAATTTTACAGGGATAAGTATGGATTGACTGGCAGCAGCTAGGCCTGGACCCCCGACCTTGGCGACTATCTTGGAGGCGAAATGTGGGATCTCAAAGGTGCTGGAATTTCTTAATACCTCTATTAGGGGCCGAAATCCAGATTTCTCCCGATAATTCCATTGACGTCACGGCCTGCCGGGAGAGACTATATAAGGAGCGTGCTTGGATCACGGAGTAGTGAACGTTGATCGACTGAGATCGCCTTTGGAGTGCGAATCCCTTGGAGTTTTATGCGCTGAACGAGCTAGTAAGCTGTTAGACGCCGAGCGGTGTTGAGCAGTAGTGTGTTGACCGACTGGAACGACTTTGGAGTTTCGTCTGCAGTGCGAGCTGGAAAGCCTGTGAGCTGAGCGCTATTGAAAATGCCGTTACTGTTATTGCTAGTGAACTGTCGTCTGTTTGCGTTGCTAGTCTGTATAAGAGCTATTGTTTGTATTATCTGTGTTTCGTGTTTTCCTGATTATTTGTGAATAAACCTTCATTCTCCATTATCCTGTTTGTTGGACTGTCTTCACCGTACACACACCGGACGATTTTTGTGGCAGTTGCCGCTATTCATTCACCATGCTATATGAAAACCGAGTATTCAACAAACCATGTTCCAGGGTTAATTATATTTTTGTTAATAATTTTTATTGTGGCCAAAAAAGTTTAATTTATTTGAGTTATATTAACATCCCATTTTGAACAACACGAGAGTTGTTTGATTGCAATTCGCAATTTTGAACCTCGGTGCGATGATGAGGATGACACCTGAGTTAGCAACCGCCCCCCGCCGGGGGAGGGGGCGGGGCGGACCAGCAGTGGGACGGTGGGCCCCATATGTATGATTTAACGTACAATAGGCCCACATGCACGGTGGGTCTTCAGTGGAGTCTGGTTTCGAACCTGTAATCCACCGGCCCCGAGATCTTACCACTAAGCCACCGCGGTCCTGCGATCAGAAGAAAGATTGAAATGTCCATTTTGAAACCAACAAATTTCTACCAAAAATAATATCACTTTAATGATTTTTAAAGCATTAAGAAATTATGGTCTTCACATTTAGCCATCAGTGCTTGTGACCGAACGGACTAATTCATTATTATCACTTAATGTTCAAGCAAAACTTAAACGATTTATTAATTCAGAATTTTACATTAAACACCTTTTGTAGTAAAAATTTAAAGCAGTCCAACAAAAAAGTAAAACATTAAATCTCTTTTGAACAGAAAAGTTTCATCAATTTTTCTACTATGTAACTTCGATAGAATTTCCTGTCTGAGTTTCTGAATGGATTTGTCGCATTATAAATTTATCTCCCTCCTCATTCAAACTGAACATATTTTCGTTTGTTTTCTTTGAATCTTGTGATCGTGAAGTTCTGCGAAGAATATAAAACAAACAGTAAAAGGCATTCGTGAATTCCATCTACTTTCGTGCTTTTACGTATCTTCAGTGTTTGGTATATTTCGAGAACCATATGTGAATGGATCTTATTTTACGAAGAAAGTTCTCAAGTTGATTGGTTGGTGGGTAGAGTTTACTGCATCAAGAATAAGAAAAATCCAAAGTAAATTTTAAAGCGTTCAGTAAATTCCGAAAAGTTCTCAATTTCAAAAATTCTTATACTCGAATTATCTAAAACTGTTAACATTGTCTCACATCCGTTTTGTGAAATAGTCCTTAATGAAGCAAAAAATAATTAAATATTTGATGAAACATTTTACAAGAGGTTATGCGTGAAGGTTATTTTTTAGTTCTTGTGGATGGGTTAATGACGAACTAAGAAAGAGGTTTTAAGGGATGAACCCCAAATTAAGTCCTTGCAGGACAAAATGAGAAACGCTCACTTATTGACATCACAGAAGGTAACCGAGGTGTTGAGAACCAAAGTGAAACAACACTTGCTTTTCAATAAACTGAACTAGGCATCATATTGAAATGGAAAATGTTTCCTTTCCAAAACAGAGAGGATTAAAACAGTTTTGACTGCCCTATACCAGATAGCGATACTTCTGAAAATTTTGAATTGGTCCATTCTTGTTCTCAATGCCTCAATTTGAATTATAAACCTATTTGGCTATCTACTATAAAGATCTTCCGAAAATTG
>BGPR01042927.1:0-13106 GCA_013235015.1 Araneus ventricosus
TCTCGAGTCCGAATTTTTTGTCGATTACAATACTTTCTCTTTGTATATTTCGTATACGAGAAAGTAAAAACATATAATAATAAATATATAATCGTACGTCATCATTCTAATTCTGGTAGTAGTAGTAGAAGAAGTATTTGAGATGTATGCTCGCGGATATAGCTGCTTTATCTATATTTATCCGTCAAACAAAAAAAAGAATAATAATCTATGGAAAGTTTAAATAAAACGAATACGATGAATATGATGTAAAAACTTAGAAACAAAAGGGATTTCCAATTCTGGTATATATGTACTTATGCAGTAAATAAACATTCTCATCTTTAGAATGACGTCATAACGAATCAAGAACTGAGGTTCAAACCCTCCTCTTCAGCAAAGGCAGATAAATCAAACATTATGCAAATGTGAAGAAGAACAGAAATTGAAGTTTCGTCCAACAGCATACTTAACAGAGGTCGGGATTATTAAATTGCTAATTATAATGAAACTTCTCTATAACGGCCACTCTACATTCCGAGCAAAATTGGACGTTCTGAAGGGTTCGCATTTTTGGAAGAATAAATACTTATTACAAACTTTTGAAACACCTTTTTTTGCTAAATTCGATTGTTGAAAATAACGTTTGAAGCATGATTGTTCCAAATATAATTTCAATTTATTTTCATATATAAACAATGGTTTAAAATGGAGTGCATATTTTAAAGTTTTATTTTTAAATTATTGTTGCGCTTAAACTTTTGACACGCGCTGTATATGTGTGCAATTTCTTGTGTGATTTCAATAATTTGCATAAAAGCAGTTTTGTGCTTAAAATTTTGACGCAGCAATTTTCGTTCTATTATTCTTAAAACTTCTGATTAAAAACAAAGGTTTAACGCTAATGATGCTCAATATGATCTTAAAATTTCATTTTTGTATACATATAAACAACATGGTGAAATAAAGTGGATATTTAAAGTTTTATTTTAAAATTATTGTTATACTTAAGTGCTTAAGCTTTTAACACGCACCTAAAATAACCCCTGCTAAAGAAAAAAGTACTTCATTCAAAGACTTATATATATATATATCAAAACAAACAAGAAGAAAAGACAAAATTTCAAAAACCTACAAGGAAAAATGGCCAAGTATATATATATATACTCTTCCTTCATTATTTTGAGAAGAATTATTTACTTCTTCATCCTCAGGCTTTCAGATTCGTAGATGATCTTATTGTTTTTAATCATGGATCATTTAATATTACGTGGCAAAATATTTATCCTTCAGCCTTGCTTCTTAAACAAACAAACTGTAATCAGTTTGAAGCGGATTTTTTAGATCTGGATATTAAACTTGTTGATAATAACTTTTGTATCGATATTTTTGACATGGATTTTAATTTTTGTGTCAACCGACTTTCATATTGGTCTTCTAATATTTCTATTAAGATTTATAGAAACACTATTCTCTCTCAATTTTCTCGCATTAGATCTATTTGTTCGAACGAAATTTCAAAATCTAGACAATTAAAGCTTTTGCATGATCAACTTTTAAATAATGGTATTCCCGAAAACTTTGTGCGACGATATCTCAAGCAGTGATTACGGAGCTACTGACAAAGCCTCTTTCTCCTTATCTTTCTTTTTTCTCTGTTTGGCAACGGCAATAATTGGTTTGGCGTTCATTCTCCTCGTGGTCGCGGTAGCTTTTTCCTGGCCATGGTAAGCATATTTCGCTTTTATTTTATTATTTTTTATGTTACGGCTGTTTTTTTTTTATTTTATTCTAGGTCTTTTGTATTCGGATTTTTTGTATTTGTATTCGGATTTTTTGATTCTTTTTAAATCTTCTTAAATGTATTTATTTTTTATTCAAGAATTCTTCCATTTTTATTTGTCTTGTGCTTTTAGAGGGGATGACGGCAATTTTTAACGGATTTCGTTTGTCGTTAGCAGAAAAAAGCACAAATTAATATCATGAGCGAGCTTCTCTTCCTGACGAGCGGCTCGCTATGATATTTTTCAATTTTATTTTGTCTATTTTTGCCATTTTGTCTTGACTGTTTTTGAGTTTTTGTCTTGTGTTTATAAGTTTGTTTTGATATATATATATATATATAGTTTTTTTCAGAGGTAACGATCTTTAAATTTCGTGTTTTAATTAGAAAAATAAATCCCTAATGGATTTGTCGGTTGTTGCAGAGGAATGGGCAACAATATCATCGATTTATCCCAAAAACTTTTTAGTTAATAGTTAATGATTTCTCCCGTAATTGAAAGTTTCTGCTAACTTTGTTGGCGATTTCAAGCTATCATACTGACGCAACATTTCTATACGCTAGTCTAGATTTTTAAAAAACGTGCACGGGCATCGTTCAGAGACCAAAAGGCTATGATTGTAGCGAAAATGACGTCTTACTTCTGTCTAGCAACCATGGCCGCTTGAATCTACAATTCAGGAGAGGATGAAGTTCACTTTTCTCTCCACACAGGGAAATGAATGATTAATTTCGATTTTAATTCTTGTACTGTTTTTAAGTGTATGTGCTTTCTGTTCTCCTTTCTTTCCTTCTCTTTCTTTTAATAAAAATTCCGAAGTCAGAGAGATGAAAGGAATACATTTCATTGAAGTAGAACGGTCGGCCACCACTATCACTTAGAGGGGTTAGAGTAGGTATGGGAAAACCCCACCCGTTTCAATCGAAAACCGTTTTTTCGTTTTAGTTAACCGGTTTTTTCCGGTTATTTTTTGTCCCGGTTATAAACCATTTTTTTTCAATCCAATAACCGGGTAAAAAATACCGATTCAGAAGATAGTCTCGATTGTAGGTTCGATTAGACGAAAATTTACCAAGTTATGAAGCTTTTAATTTCAGCATCTTAGGCCAATCAACGACAACCGCTTCCTCGAGGCGTCTGCTGGTTGACGGATTACTGAAAGAGTCTTCATGAATAGATAAATATTGCCCAATGGATTGATTTCCTGTCAAAACAATATTAATTAAAAATTTTGTCTACAAACGGCGTTTGTTATTTTATAAAAAAAAAAAACGAAAACTGGTTATTTTGAGAGTTTATAACCAGGTTCGAGATGCCGTTCCTAAGTTTATTTTACATTATATATAGGAACCAAAATTTCCTTGCTGAACAAAAATGACCGCTAAGAGAGGTGAACGCTATGCAGGAGTGACCTCATAGAGAAGTTTTAATGTATTTATTACTAGCTTATATACCTGGCGTTGCTCGGGCTGATTTGACCGATGGGCATACGTTTCCTTTTAGATATCGTCAAATCACTATAATAAATACACTTTTCAGTGATAATATTGCCTGAAATTTTGGTAAACACTATGATGTACATTAACTCGCTGTCAAGAAACTAAGCTTATACCTCGCATTTCGATCATAACTTATACACTTTTAAATTCAAACAGAAGAAATTAACCTCGCCTCATTTGCATTATTAAAGGACTTTTGAGATTTTCTCTATTTCAGAAATGCTCCAGAATGTTCTACGAAGATTTCGAAAATTTCACTTTTGTCCAGAAATTCCATTTAAAAAGCCTCTGTAATGTTGCAGGATAATCCAGAATGTCCCAATTATTGTAGAAACTTAAAATATATTTTATTATTTTCCAAAATATAATATAACCAGCGTCATTTATTACAGTTTATGTGTTAGTAATATTCCTTGATTTAGTTGCGTTTAATTTAAATGTATTTATGTCTAATTTTGAAGTAACACGAGTACTATTTTGGGACGGACCTGGTCATTCTGAACCATGGTCAGATGACGAGGACGACACCTGATACGGCACCCCATCTCCAAACTTCCATGTTCCATATCAGCAGGAAGATGTGTGGCCCCAACGAATTCCCGCCGAACATAGGGTAAGGTGACTTAAGGAAGAAAGTCTACAAATTGCAGGTTTTATAAATGTGGGATTAAATTTTACATTATTCACAATTTCTATGAATAATGCACCTATTAATTACAAGAAAATTCAAAATACACGTACTATGTCGAAGGAAATAAACAAATTTTAAAGTAATAACATCGGTACGACTAAGGAAACCGGTTCTTAAGTCGTACCACCTATGTTCTAAGTCATACCGTAGAAGCAAAGAAGTAAAAACACCCTGTATTACTATTCTTTGAGCCCTTGAGTGAATCTTCTGTCACCCCTTTCGGTTTTCTAAATTCATGTTGTTTATTTACTTCTAGAAGGTGACGTCGCAATTTCGGTTCTGGAATATTATGCTTTCGTTTAAACCCATACCACCATTGGCAATTTTCACAACGCCTCGTCCATATCTTCTTGTCTCTAAGTATTATCAGTATGTTTTGTCACGTTTATGGACCCTGCCTAAAAATTAGAGAAGGTACATTTAACATTGCATAGTAAAAAGAACAATATACTCTTTTTATAAATGAAATGTATCTTTAGATGTCCAAGAGATCCTTAAGGTTTACCTGGTACGACAACAACGACTTAAGAATTGTTTGAGGTACGACTTAAAAATAAGCATTATAAAAGAATGAATCGAACCAGAGCGCCATAGTTACATGAAAGCAAATATTTGAATATCATGGAATGATACAATAAGAAATAACATGATATTAATAATATCATTGTCCTACGTTCTTACGAAATATGCACGAAAATTATAAGAAAACTACCGAAAACGTATTTTTCTTCGATGTTAGGTTCTAACGCATCGAAGCTCCGTTCTAAATAATGGAATTAACATCGCCGATGCTACAGTAGGATGTAGTAGCCATCGCAATGCCGTCAGCGTTGCTGATTCGAAGTCAGAATGGCTCTGCCACGAAACCACCGCGACCCCGTATTATTCATCTAAACTGATCGAATAGTGTGCTCTAATCATCGCCGTTGTTCATCAGAGCTTCTATATTAGGATCATTCATTGAGACATATGGAAGAGTGTAACAAAAACCAACACTGCTCATCAGAGTTCTCCATCAGTATTATTCATTTAAACAGTTGGAACAGTGTATCACTAAAATCATTTATCGGAGCTTTTGGATCCGAAGTATAATATTTTTTCGATAATCATCAAATTCAGAGAAACAGATAAATAAAAAAATTTAAATCTTCAAGATGTACAAAGAAATTTATAAAAGTTTATATAAGTTCTCATCCCGCATACGTCTCTTGTAATACGTTATTCGTTTTCCAGAAAACTTTTTTTCCATTAAAAATTCATCCAGCATACACTTGATCGTTAACAGGGAACACTACACAAAAGTTTGAATGTTTTTAGAAGATTACAGGCGCCGAAAGAATTTTTAACCAGGTAAATCTCTCATCATCTCATCATCTGCGATAGAATGGTAGAATATATTTCGTCGACAGATTTTAATCTTCAACGTCTTTTGGATAATACGTAAGAAAACTGTCTTGTTTTTCTAATTAAGGTAATTTAGCTGTTCAAAAAATACAAAATACGAGTCAAAATGCTTGTAATTTCCTTAAAAATTGTGTCAAAATGACATGGAAGCATCCTGGAATTGAAATGAAATATTTAAATGAGCAATGTTTTCTGAATACTTATAGCGAATTCAAAAAATATGAAATCACATTTATTTACTTGACGCAGACTGGAATGTGAGATCTCCTCTTATCAAATTCTAGGTGTAAAGGGCTATTTAAAACTGCCTGATATACGCTGTATTTCTCGATTTTAAGACTATTTTTCAAAAGTGCATGTAATATTTTTAATATAAAAAATTATTTTATTTAAATTATTGTAATACAGAAAACTTTCCTATCGTCTGCAACTTTATTTTTAATTAAAATGCAAAATATCAAGTAGCACCAAACTATTTTTAAATCTCAGAGCTTTTCGAAAAATTCGAGCGTACCAAACGATTCTTAAAAGCCGCCGAAAGCAAATTTTCCCTATAAATTACTAATAAACTTTAAATAACGATATGCATTTTAATTAAACATTGAAAGTGGCAACTTGGAGGCAAATAAATAAAATTATTTATAATATTTCTAATATTTTCATTAAATAAAAAGGGGAATACTAAAGATAAAATAATGATTTCTGTGTATGGAAACATAGTGTTCAATTATTAGAAAATTAACCATTCAATTAATTGTCACGAAACCTTCATTTAAGCCTTCCTTACGGTTCATTGTATTTGTGAGCAAAAGAAACTATTTCAGTAGTTTAGATTTCTACAGCGTATAAATTATTTATGAATTTTCTTTTTTTATACGTATGGACGAGTTTTCTGGTTTGTTGATTTGGATTACAGACCGTTTTTCCGGTAACCCTCCGATTTAAGAAATCGCCAAATTCATTTGGATACTGTATCAAATTCGAATAATTTTTTTTTCTTTAGTACACAAAGCGTTGAATTTTATGTTCTTTGAGTTCATGTAGTCCTTTTTATTTAAATCTTTTAAAAAAAGCTTTAAAAACGGCCAAACTCCAAATTGAACGATTGTAACTATGTAACTAAATCGTTTGGTTAAAAATGTAACCGCCAAACAAGCCTTAGAAGTCGCTAGACAAAGCGATAACGAACAATTATGGCACCCTTTTCACAAAATTAGTCTCTTATTTTAAGTAAACATTCAGAACTACTGCAATGGACGGGTTTTCTGCTTTGTTTATTTGCATTAAAGTTGGACTTGAAAAAGAATATGGAGGCCTTTCTCGTAGGGTGCCATTTTTTTTTCTTCTTTTTTCTCTTGACCGAATCAGAACGGCAATAACTTTAGCCCGTCTTTTGATGGCAATTTTCATCTCTTTTTTGATTACGGATTGAAAAGAACTTTGGAATGAATAGGATATAATATCCTTTGTTGCTGAAAATCCCAAAAAAATCCAATGAAATCAAATCAAAGTTGGAGACTTCCACCATAACCACCAACTTCCGTTGGTAATGCTAAGTCAAACTTCAAAATTTCAACACTCTGTTTGAATATGTTAATTAACGTTTAAAGTAGAGTTTTCTAGTGTTATAGCTTAAAGATACTTTGAAAATTTTAAATTTCAAATTCTTATTGCTATAGCTCTCAATGTTTACTTAAAATACGAGCCTCATTTTGTGAAAGGCTGCCATAATTGTTCGTTATCGCTCTCTTTGGCGAAATCTAAGGCTTTTTTGGCGGTTACATTTTTAATCATGCGACTTAAGTAATCACTGGCGGTTAAATTTTTAACCAAACCACTTAACTAATTACAATCGTTCCATCTAGAATTTGGCCATTTTAAGAGCTTTTTTTTAACCTATTTAAAAAGAAAGGATTACACAAACTCAAAGAACACAGAATTCAATGATTTGTGTACTAAAGAATGAACTGATTCGAACGTGGCGCTTGATTCAGCATCCAAATGGATTTGGCGATTGCTTAAATCGGAATGTTACTGGAAAACGGTCAGCGATTCCAAAATGAACAAATCAGAAAACTCATTCATAGCAACATGAAATTTAATATTTTCAAAGTATCCTTTAAGCCATAGCGTTAGAAAACTCTATTTTAAACAATAATTAACATCTTCAAACAGAGTGTTGAAATTTTAAAGGTTTCCATTGACATAGCATTAACACCGGAAGTCTGTCGATATCGCAGAAGTCCTTTTTTACTGCAAATAAACAAAACAGAAACCTCGCCCATACCTGCATTTAACGTTTCATCTGCTTGTAGCGTACCAGCAAATAAAGTTTTATTCGTAGGCTCAGTACCTGCAAAACAGAGTAGCCATATACAGCCATATAGAGTAGCCATGTATAACCAGCAGGGTGTTAAAATTTTGCAGATTTCCATTGGCTTAGCATTACCACCGGATGTCGTTGGTTATGGCGGAAGTCCTGCTTTAATGCAAATAAACAAAGCAAAAAAATTGTTGAATTTGAAAATTGAGGAATGCTGACGCTGCTTTCAAATGCTGTGAATGTATAAAAAATTCTTTCACTCTCATACACGAAGTTTTATGTAATATACATAGGGAATGTATTGTAATAATTAGATTATTACACAAATCTGCACGAGAGAATAATATTTAAATTTATCTGTTAAATGTTTATTTCTTCTAACAACATTCCAACGTAAACAACATTCGAATAACAAGCATTTTCCTCAAGTATCAATCTATTTTTTTTTTAAATTTGCACTTTTATATTGTTACATTTTTTGGCGATAAATACTTTTCATACTGATAGATGTCGCTTCAAACTCATTTATCACAAATATGTGACAGAGAATAATATTTAATTCAAGCTGCTAAGAGTTTTAATTATTTCTTTCTAAGCATAAACACCAAACAGAATACCAAACAACTGCTTCGAATATCATTTTATTTTCGTACGTCATAAAATCTTATGAGGCTTTTTAGAGTAGGTCAAAAAATTCTAAGTTGAAACGCATTCTAAATTAATCAGATCTCTTCATTTACAATCTTCACGTATTTTCGAATGGTCGTAAATTTATGGAAGATAAATTTCTGTTGATATTTCTAGTGGGTATAAATAGCATCGTAATCTATGCTATGCTTTTTTCCAGGTGTTTGTTTCAGATAAGTCGTATTTAATTAAAAGACTATTGACGCTTATCAAATAATTATTTTATAGAAGTTTTCTGTAATCAATTTTCTTTTACTATGTATCTCCAAATATTTACTGATGTTTTTGCTGGTCTTGCAAGCAAAACGTTCATTTTATGTATTTTGTTTCGTGTTTTAAAAGTGAAACTTGTACGCGAGTCTTTTGGAACTAACTACTTAAATTTATTTTCTTCAGCTGGCAACGCAGGTGAAATTTGGAATGGTGATTCGGAATGTTCTTGCGTTTTTCCCCTTTCTTGTCTTGCCTTTTTATTTGTTTGATATGTGTTAATCTCTAATAATAATAAAAGACAGTGTATGTTTGTCTGAGAGTTGGCGCTCGACAAACCAAACAATTGTATCTGAAATTCCAAATTCACCGCAAGCAAACTTTGGAGTCGCTTGTGTTGAATGTGAACCCTGTGACGATTTTTTAAAATTTCACTTTGGCTTTTAATTAATTAGAAACCAAGTTATACTTAGTTTCAGAAAATACTATTTCACATAAAATATTTTGTGACATCTTTAAATTCAGAAAAGTACCTGCTTACTGATGAAGGTTTTAGTGGTATACAATATTTTTCTCTTAATTTCAACCATTTTCAAAAATTATTTTAAAATGCCATTTGCAACAATTGTTTCCATTGTTTCAATGAAATTAAAATCAATTTACTGTTTCATTAAACCATAACTATACAACATTTGCATTATTAAAACTCAGAAAAGAAAAGATTTTCTTTATTAATTCTTTGTGCATTAATACAAAAAGAGATATTTACTTTACTTTGATTCTAATGTCACAATACGCAAATGCAACAACTAATTCAGATGAAATAAAAATTTGGGTTTTGTAATTAAAGGCAAAAAATGTGTCATTCGTCTTAAAAGGGCAAATTCTTATTTCGTCTTAACTTCACAACAGTTGCAATTCAAAGGTTTATTTAATTTTCTTCAGCAAGAAAACAGCAAAATATGTATTCTGTATAGTTCTTTAAAACTTTGACGATTTTCATTTCATAAAATAGTTTGTTCTTGACTGTGAAAACAATCATCTTCTATTACACCATTTAAGCCTAACACTAACAATGTGTGTAATCGTCTGTTCGTGCTCAAAACTGCACTTAAAATCCATTTGTCTAGAATTTGTAAGTGTATTCGTCAAGCATTTGTTCCTGTGTTCCTGGAATTTATATACATATGTTGATAAGTTGTTGTTGTAAAATAAATCTTGTGTTACATGAAACGATAAGAGGCATTTTTAAGTTGGTGCTCAACGTTATATTTTCTCCATAGTTATATTTTTTATTCCTGGTTCTCTCTTTTTGGATAAGGTGAAGACTTCGGATTTATCCAAAATTTATAAATACAAATACCTAATAGTTGTTTTAGAATGGTTTTTATTTTTTAAATCCAAACAAATTGCTTTTGCATAAACATATTTCATTTAACTTATTGCTATAAATTTCTTTATATAGTAAAGAGTAATTTTAGAGATAATATCATGTTGAAAAAGACCTTTGCGAACCATAGTTTTGATATCTAACTATTTTAATTTTTAACTCTCTTACCCAACAATATAATTCAAACAATTTCACCGTTAGTCATGTTAAATCCTTTATTAGATTCAAAAAGATTAAAAAAATCATTCCATTTATCTCAATAATATTTTGAACTGAAACGATTGTACCAGAATATTGTAATTATATAATACAAATGGAAGACCATATTGATCAGCGTTAGGAAGATCAGACGTGTTTTTCTAATTTTATTTCCATCGCCTTTTTTGCAAAAGGCAATGGAGTTGACTTTATGGATTTCCGCTGATTTCGAAAGAATCTCATACTTCCACATCATAATTAAAGTGAATTAATATAGAATTTATATTTTTACAAAGTTATGAAAAAGAAAGGAATTTAGCTACTGTTATCAGGGACATTTCCTCCCAGAAAGAGTTTTTGTTAAACAGAAATGAGAACTCTATAAATACAAAAAATTGTAAGAATTTAGATAAAATATAAAGGAGAGTTGAATTAATTTTATAAATAAAAGGTTCCACGTCACGATGCCAAAAGAAAGAATTCTTTAAGGGCGAAGTAAAAAGTTAATTGGACAGTTTTGGTACTATTTAAGAGTTCACGTAGATGATAGCAAGGCGCACAATGCAGTGCGTTTTGAAAATGATAGGAAAAATTTGGAGAAAAAAACGTTAACTGGTTCAGATTAAAAGTCTACACACAGTTAAAAGTCTACACGTCTTCTCTTAAATGAAGAGAAATTAACAAAAGAGCATTCCAAGATGGTGTGAGGCAGCTTTTTGGAACTGGAAATAGCAGGATTAGAAGCAGGAAGATCCTGAAGGTGTTCGTTACGAAACTGTGAAATATTTTTTTTTACAAAAACCTGGCCGAAATACATTTGATACGGCCCAAAATTGGTTTAATTTTTGAGCTGTTATGTGAAAAGTTTCATCTGACGTACTATGCAGCACTGCTGATTTTGATAACTTGCAATCTCTTTAGTCTCTTGAGGGTAACGAACTCACGACCTTTAGATTATTCTTTTTGAGAGATTATGAGACTGATTCACTAGTTACCCTGCCACTGAGGCATTTTCACTTTTACACAATTAGTTCGTAATAGTCTTCTTTCCTTTAGATGTTGTTTGACCCTTCTTTTCTGAAGGGGGGATGTCCGGTAAATTGGAGCATGTTGGTTCAGCTCGCTGTAAAGTTGAAGACTAAAGAGGCCGGAAAAGATATCTGTTTTCGCTTATGAATTTGACAATCCTACGAATTTTATCCCTGGAGACAAGGTTATTTGCGACTCTTTTCTTGCCATTCTTGTTCGAAGTTTGGCACTGGCATCCCCATATGCCAAGACACTGTGAGAATACACTCCGTGGCATAGTGAAGTCCCGTGCCAATTCCACCACAACTGCAATAATCGCTGTCAGAGAGGTGAAACCTTTTGAAGTAGGCAGGGAAAGGGCCATGTTGAGAGAAGAAGATAATATCCTCTCTAATCCAGTTAGTGGGACGGAGATTAACTGAGGGCATGATGTTATAGATGAGACAAAACATACAGTAATGGTCAACAAAATCGTTCGCTCAAGGCGGCTGCATGTTATGAAAAAAATATTTTTCAAATTAATCTTATGGACAAGTGCTACATTCATATGTTTGATGCTGATGCAGTTTTTAGGATAACTGTATTTTTGCGAAATATTGGACTTTAAAAATAGATCAGCACTCAAAAGATATTGGCCGAGAGAAGAGCATAAGTAGTATAACTCAAAATTTGCCTCAGCACAGTTTTGATCATAGCCAGCGTTACTATTTTCTAGTATAGAAATTTTTACATTTTGGAAAATTATTAAAAGTCTTATAGTATCATGATTTTTAAGAGATTAAGTATGATGAAAGATATTAACGACGATTTTGAAGATTTGATTAATAATTTTAAATGAAATATTATAATATTTCAAATCATGACTCTTTTGAATGTAGAAGTTGTACGTAACACGTGTGAAGCCAAATCGTAGAAAGAGTGTGCCAGATTTGTGGTGGGACGTTTTACGACTTCGAAACAAGGAATCCCTATAATCCAGAATGCAAGCGATAAGAAATTGCTGATTTATTATTTTGAAGAAGCTCGCGAAGCTCACCGGGAACAGGCAACCAGCTGAGACAGTGAAACTTACAGTAATTTTACCATGAAAGGCGAGGATAAAAAGGAATTATTGCAATATATATAATTTTTGTTTTTTAATCATGTGTGTGAACAAGTTTGGTGTTATCTGTAATTTGCACCAATAAAACCTACTATAGAATCTATTTGTGTTATCAACGCAGTTTTCGAAGAAAATCTGAAGACACAGTAAATCCTTGCCGATTTTCAGAACCCGATTTGCGCGTTATCTTAATTGCTTACATTTAATTTGTGCAATGCTAGAATTTCATTCATACGCGATACGCTGCAAATCTTTGGCCTCTCTGCAGCATATTGAGCCATAATGAATTAACCTAGTCGTATGGGGCCATATTGAAAACGAATCCAAAGAAACAGTACAAATTGCGAAAGAGTTGGCTGCTAATAGTTTTATAATGTTGAAGAAGAAGTTGAAGAATTAATCGAGATTGACAAATGAAGAAATGGATGATCTCGTAATACCTGCCAACAATGAAAGCAGTGATGGTGAAGAAGAAGACAAAGGGTCTTTAACTTACAAGAAGTTAAACGAACTGTTAAAAAAGGCACACGAACTGTCTGATTTTGCAATGGAGATTGTCCAAAATGAAGAAAGAAGATGACACTTTATGAGAGGCACTGAAAAACTGAGCTCCTTACCACGAAATTTTTATAAAGAGTTGCGACAGTCATAGTCTCAAGCAAAAATCTCCGGCCTTATGGAAAAAATATAATAATTGTTTCATGTACCTGCTTATTAAGCAGTAACAAAAATATTTTTCAATTGAAATTTGTTTCATTTTTCCCTTTGTTTTACAAAAATCTTTAGGTTTGTTTAAATTATATATACTTC
>BGPR01042928.1:0-13106 GCA_013235015.1 Araneus ventricosus
CAGTTACGCATTGCTGTAAAATAAACTGATAATGATTTAAAATGTTATTGATTACATTATAAAATGCTCGTCAAATAAAATAAAAATAATATAAATGATTTGAATTAGATATTTCTAACCACAATTTTTGTCACCGCTAAACGTTCATTTTCAAAATTAAAATTAATATTCCATGGGACAAGAGAGGTTGCGTAATATAGCATTACTCCAAATTGAGCATGCTTTGGCCGGAACGTCGGATTTTGAAGAAGTAATAGATACTTTTGTTGAATTTATAGCTAGATATAAACAATTTTAAATTAACTGAGAGACATTATTAATTTACAAAAAAATAAATAAAAGCTATGTCAAATAAAAATAAGGATAAATACTGAATTGCTGCCCAACTCCTTCTAAATTAAATACTTCTTTAAAATCAGCCAACACACATTATTGTGAAGAGCGAATAAGTTCCTCAAAAATTGAAGTACTTTCACAAATAGTGAGGGTCTCCACCCTAAACATTTGCTCTTTTCTACATTCTCTCTTGTCACACCATTAGCTGTTACTAAATATATATCAATAAATATTATATTTGATATGGCATGCATATTAATTCAGATGTCGCGAGAGAGCTTTCATTCCATTCATCAAGATATTCTATTGTTAATGACTGAAGAAAACGTAACTATTTCTCCAAAAATATGATCAACAATCTAAATATACTTCAGCATATAATGAAATCGCACGTTTTATTTTGGTGGGCTTTATGCATTTCTAACCTTATCATTTTCAGTTCTGTGATACTTCTAAAACCATTGTCTTTCAGTGGAACGCATTGAGTAGTAATTTCGAAATTGCTTCAAAAGAACATATCATCGTTAATTTTATGTATCGTTAAAACAGAAAATGGTGAATGCATAATTTTTTCAAAAAATTGTTCTCGAATAACAGTGTGTCGCTCAAGACGGGAGACTAAAGTGTCCATAAATTAATCACTAAATTAAAAAATTCAATAAAAATAATTTTGAAAGGAATGTGAAAGTAATTTATACTGATTCACACTTT
This sequence comes from Araneus ventricosus, assembly GCA_013235015.1. Taxonomy (NCBI): domain Eukaryota; kingdom Metazoa; phylum Arthropoda; class Arachnida; order Araneae; family Araneidae; genus Araneus; species Araneus ventricosus. The sequence goes on from BGPR01042928.1 coordinate 1,048, forward strand.
AGTTCGAAGAGTCTTATTATTCACGAAAACAGTTGAACTTTGTTTTTGCTTATGCGATAATAGTCGTTGCCTATTGAAAAAACAATTTGGAATGTCAAATTGCACTATTGTCAGAGCAACTAATGGTGTTGATTCTAAAGTATACTAAACAATTTTCATGTTGTCATGTTCTATTTCATAAAACTATTTTAAATTGTTGAATGGAACTCAGCAAGGATTTTTTCTGCAATTAGAGAGATAAGAGGGAACCAGGTACATGTTTTGCCCATTTTGCACTGTCACAACATTGGTGACGTAGAGGTGTCATATTTTCTGTGTAATAAAGATAAAAGTCTATAGTTCAGTTTGCATCCACCTGGCAGCAAGAACAATTACAAGTCCACTGTTATTTTAAATGCAGCTCATCAACATTGAGATAGTTTTTTCGGAAATGAATCTCATCGAATTGGTTCACTTTAACTCTGGCTCCTCCAGTCAACAACTCTTTATCTAGTTATTAATTTATGAACAACCTATATAATTGCCAGTACGATCCATTTTTATAGATTCTATTAACTAACTAACAAATGAAGTTGCACGAAAGCAAAAATGCCGAGTAATTAATTCGTTAATGTTGCTTCAACGATTGCTAAATTTTTTTAATGAAAGAACAAGACGGCCGCAAATTAAAAACAATCTATTTCTTATTCATTTAAACTCTTATATATGCTTAAAAAGAGTTATTTTTTGATCATTCAACGTCTGAAGTAGCTCAAACATTATGATGAAATTTCTGGGAAGCCACCATAAAACGATAAAGCAAAGGATGCCGAATATTGCAATTTTTTTATCACAATGGAAACTTAACAAGAGATTTCTGAGCTCCTCTAGTCCATACTGTTTCCTTTCTACTTATGCAGTGTGAAAGTAGCGTTTTATCCTTATGTTAAGCGCCAAGCAGCCGTAGTACAAGTCGCAAGAGTTTGCTTGCCGCTGGTGCAACGCGGTGATTTCTGAATTAGAGAGAAGACGATTATTTAAAAAACGGAATTACGTTTACGATATTAAATGGTTGTCATTATTGTATATATAATCTAAATTACAGTTATTAAAAGCATTTTGGAGGTTAACCTCTTAACTAATTTACAGGTACGTTCTTCGAATTATAGCAATTGTAAACTTATAAACTAAAAGCCATTCACAGACGTTATAATTCGATACAAACATTACGTGGAATCCATAATCATTTCAATTATCTTTCATGTTTTCAGCTGAATTAAAATGGCAAAGCATTCCAAAAGCAGATGTCATCTAATTAAATAATTAAGAGCTTAAAACAGTTAAGGGGTCAATGATTTCTGTTTTGTCAAACGAAACGCTGCGGTCAAGTAGCAATAATTTGAGAAAACGAACTGACGAATATCAAGTGTTTTAATACTTGAAACCAACAGATAAGAACACATATTCGTCTTTTACTTTAAATATGCGCAAACTTCACTTGAGTCTTTGATAAAGTAGCTAACTTTATGGGTCTTGGTTCTGTCTCATAAGAACTCAGATGGTTTTGTGTTGTTCGTTTTTGTTCTTAATATTTCGTCATACATTATCATATACAGAGATGCTTCAGAAGCTCTGTGAGATCTCTCATTTACTAATGTGTGAAGAAAATGGCAGAAAACGAATATTATTAACCGTTTCATACTGCATGATGGTTGATTGCAGCATGCCCCTGCTTAAACTTCAACTCGAAACAGAGAGCTCTGGAACAATACCATATACAGAATTCTTCTCTTTTTTGCAATCGTTCCTAGACAGATTCACGTTATTTCTCATTACTTCGAGATTTATTTGTGTTTTACTACATAATTCTAAGCAGTGCAGTCATTGTTTATTCAACGGCTTGCTACATGTTTCTGTGAATCTACATGAAATCGCATTTCGAAACGGATCCAAAGTTTGAAGCAAGAAGATAATTTCGACAAGTTGTATGCAACCTATGATTGGATTACAGATATCTTGAATTCGATTGTCAACTTTTCCTCTTATCAGGTTTTACTTTCTCGTATGCGAATTATGCAAAGAGAAAGTATTGTAATCGTCAAAAAATTCGAACTCGATATTTTGACGAATCTCCACGTTATAGACCTCCCCGAGTCCGAAAAACACAATTTTGTAATTATGTCTGTCTGTCTGTAGACACGATAACTCAAATGCGGTTAGAGCTACAGGGCTGAAATTTGGTATGTCATATTGACACGTAATGTGTAAGCTTCTATCACATTTTGGACAAATTCCGTCTAAGGGAAGTCTGTCTGTGTGTCCGCGTTCATGTGAACACTATAAATCTAAAACTTGAATAGCTAGATGGATAAAATTTGGTACACAATTGTATCATCAGTTATGTAGGTGCGTATCAAATTTTGGACCAAATCCGTCGAAGGGTTGACTGTCTGTCGGCCTGTATAATCGCATACTTGTGAAGACGATAACTCCTAAAACATATGTCTTAGATAAATAAAAGTTGTTATGTAGTCTTGAAACCTAATTGTAGATTTGTCTCCAATTTTCGTTTAAAGAGGTTAAAAAAAAGGCGTCGAAATTGCATATTCGGTTTTTTTCTCCATTCTACAACGCAAAAAAAGACACGAACGCTGGAGCGTTTTCCCCACCTTAGGGAATATCGCACGTTTTCTGGCGCACAGTTTATTTATTCCTCCACCTGTGTTAGTCGTCTGTGAGAAAGTTTCGGGGAGGCCACTCCCGCTGGTTTTTATTTTAGTTACTCTCAGCATGACGGTGCTGTTCGATTAATGTATTTTTTAATTTATATTCATAATTCTTCTTTTATTTATTTATTGGACACTTTAACTTGGATTATCAGCACTCTGATAACTGTTTGCACCCATAACAAACACACTAAATTAAATTTATTCAACATGAAAACACTGAACAAATAGGATACGCAGAAGAAAAAAACATTATCGCTTCCTTCATTTACTTTCCACTATAAATTGATACATTGTGTGCGTCTATAACCTCTTTTGGCATTATTCAAACTAAAAGTTACCATTTTTATCCTATTCACATTATTATCTGAAAGAATTAGTGTCCTGGTGAGTGAATTTATTTATAAAAAGTTGTAGATCATAAAAATATAACTTTTTGCAAATTCTTCTTTCTTTACCACTTATTAGTTTAATCACCGGGGGGTTTAAATCCGAAAAAAATTATGGCAAATATTTTATTGCTTTAATCACTTCATTTAGGGCCCAGTATTACTATACAAGTTTTCACTCTCTGGCGAGGTGAGCGTCGACTGCTTGGGGAAAGAACTGAACTGAAGTGAAGTGGGGTTTTTGTCAGTTTTTCCCAGAGTACTCCAGACATATACATTCAATTTTAAAAATCGTGAAGATGAATGTTGTAGAGCATAAAATTTCTGGGTCGAATGAATACCAACACTATATATTTTGTTCCATTAGTATGATTACAAACTCTTCAAATCAAATCTTATCAAAGTTGCAATGATTTTCCAATTTTCAAACAAAATTCGTGATTCTTCCAAAAGACAGCGCATACAATCAAAGAAGTTGCCTAAATAAAGTTTGCATGCAAAAGTATTCCCTTTTGTCTGCATTTACATATATCGGTGCACCAATACCAGAGCGCTAGTGTGGTGTGGAAGTTAGGAGAGAGCGTACTGGCTAAGGTGGTATCCTCTTTAACTGACCACGGTTCGAAAGTAAGAAGACCATTCCAAAACAGCTTTCATAGAACTTCAAAACCGGACATTGGTTTCACTAAACTAAACAGACAAAAACTAGACAAACTTACCAAATGGAAAATTACAGTACATGAAACTTTGCTTTCAATAGGTAATATAAATTTATGTTAAAAATGTACAAATTAAGCAAAATGTGAACAAGATAAAACAATTTGAGAAGATAAGAAAAATGTTTTTAAGTATTAATAGAATCACGCACTGTTCAGTGGTAATGTCAATAAATTTCCCATGAATCAGCGTCATCTGTGTCTTCATCGTCATCACTCAGTTGAAACATGTGTGCATCAGTTTCGGGAGGAGCGTTAGAGCATGAATGCCCCTTGCAATTCGCACAAATCGCCGCGCACTTGATTCCCGATTTTCTGCATCTGCAAGTGGATCTACGTACATCCTTTAGCACATATGCAGAATATGGACATTAAAAGCGACTGTGGAGCTGGATATTTGATGGTGGTTGGACAGTGTTTGGTGGCTTGCCAACCCAACTTCAGCGGATTCATCACTTGACCTAACCACTTTTGAATCTCTTAAGCAATGCTGGTGTAGAGCTTCCAGCGTTGGAGGTAGTGAAGCCAAATTGAAATTAGCTTTCACAAGCTATTTTGTAAGCAGATGAAATCTTAAATCGTTTAAGGTGTCATCATCTTTACTTCCATACAGTGAGAGTCTTTTTCCTGCGTCTACTTTACGGTCCAGTTGGGGTTGTTCGATCATGAGAACCTGAATAATTTTTATAAGTGCTTCATTACGAAGGATCAACTTAACAAACTTCTTCTTTCCTTGTATGTAGAATGAGGAGGTCGTATCACAACCGCTGAATGCATGAAATGAAATGAATGAAAGGGCATTTTTCATATATTGGGAATAGTTAAAACTGCTGACAGAGAACAGGTTGACTGGTGAGTTTCTTTTTCTTGGTTTCAAGAAAAAAAATAGTTGCAGATGGTGAGGTTAATTCTGTAAGTATGATGAGGAGATCTACGTCTTTCCCTACTAGTGCAGCACATTTCTGTTCTTCAGCAGCAGCAATTGCAGTGGTGACAATCAAGTGGTCTGCATCCTCTTTAACTAAAAAGTCCTCGCTTTCGAATTTAACACTGAGAAATAGGTTGGACCAAACTTTCGAGTATCGAATTCTAATAGGGCTCAAAAGTTGTGAATTAACATGATAATTAACTGGAAAATATTGAAAAAATCTGAAGTTGAATCTCTAGTTCGCGCAAAGGGTCTAGAGTTTGGAAAAAATGGCAAACACTAAAATTTACCTTTATGCTAAACTTGTGCAAGTTACGGTTTTCGGTTTCCAATAGCATCTAAGTACTTCATTTTAGTTTCGTGATGTCAGAAAATTTATATTTGAAAAACTTCCGCAACATTTTGAGTTCGCGCGAAAGGCCTGAAATTTTATAATTTAGGTAAAAAATTGAAGCTTTTACCGTTTTACAAATAGATGTAGTATTTTACTAAATATAATAACTCAGATAATCATTGCGTGTTATTTATGTCGGAACCATAAAAGGTATCTGTATTAGCGTCTGCATTCTCATACACGAACTGTGAAAATCCGCCAGGATGTACAATGCTTTGAGGGTGATTTATACAAGACACCTCAAACATTCCGACTTCTTTGTAGGAGCAGCAGAAGCCTAACTCGTGTGCTATTTGAATTAAACCTTTCAAGCCATACTTCCGAGCAAGAAATGCACCAAACTCAACTTAAAGGGAAGAGACAGCAGTTGTTATTGCATGCCCAATAGATGTCAACTTGTTTTTCCATTTACGTTCGTTTTGACCTTTGTCTTTCATTATTATAACATCCAGCAGCAACTTGAGGGGTTGTGGAATATGATTTTCGCAGTCGCCCAAGAAGTTTTGAGGATCCGAGTAAGCATTCAGAGTGTACATTTGAGATCTGATATCTCCTCGAAGTATCCCAGCCGCAGCTAGGACAGCACGGAGACGCTCTCCCCTCATCTTTCTTTTAAGATTCATGCGATTGTTCGGTCAAATTTTTAGTTCCAATATTTCTGAAACAGATAGCAGGTTCTCGTTTATTTCTAGTAGATATGATAATGTCAGTCCCGTATTTGTCGAGCAACCTCATTTCCAGAATTTTTTTTTCTGAAGGAATTCCTCTCTTATATTCATTTAGTATTTCTTTCACAGAAAACTGGCATTCCTCTTCATTTCTTTCTATGTAATTGCAAATATGTTCGAAAGCAGCATTTACATTTTCAACTCGCGGCCTTCCCAAACAGCCCTTTGTACAGGTATCAAAAATTTTTTAAAGACATTATTCTTGGTATCTCCCATCACTGGTAACCAAGCCGAATTCGATTATTGACGACTTGTCCTCTTTTATCGTCTCTGCGTTCAGATATTTCCAGGATGTTGTTTTTGAACTTCACTGTGGTTACCAGTTGTGTACTGGAGCCTGTACGCACCGGAACACCGTTCCGGCACTGCTTTTTTTTTTATCAAGAGTAATAAATAAGAAAAATTTTTGGAAACGTCCATAAAACAGCAAAATTTTTGTCACCCAGACCAGAGCGTTCCGGCGCTGCTTTTAGAGCTTCCCGGCATCGTTTATTTAACGAACCAAACTAGTGGCTACCCATATGTACTACTTCTCGTTCTGCAATTGGGTTTTTGTATTGTTTGATTAGAAAATCGTTAGGCGAGTCCTCAGTACAAAAATTGCATTTCTTTTTAAAGTCAAAAGTCGGTACACTTGCTTGTTGTGTTCGGGTTGCAATTCCTTTCATAGCTGCTGCTACGTTTTGTTCTCTGGTATAAGACTTTCGCACCTGATATGAATCTTTACAGTCTCACAATTTTGGAACAAAGTGTGCTTAAATCTAAAACCTGACCTCATAAGATCACCTTCGATCATACTACGAATAAATGTTTACATTCAGGAGATGCTAAATCATCATAACTTTCGGCGTCAATTATTCCGTATTTCTCCCCATTACGTCATCAAAGGGTAAAAAGTCCTTTTAATTGCTTTGTTCTCTTAAAAGAAAATTCATTTTAAGGTTTTATTTTTATCTCATACAGTAAAACCTGTTTAAAACGGACACTGTAAGAAAAGGACTCCTTTCTTGAACGGAAAAAATGTTTGGTCCCATCGGAAGTCCTCGTATAATATTTATCCCTGTATGACACGGAATCCTGTCTGAAACGGAATTTTTTTTTGTCCCTTTAGATTCCGTTTGTTACAGGTTTTACTGTACATGTTTTTTCTATAAATATGGAAGAAAAAGGTATGCATTTTTGATATTTCATATCGTTTCAGCTTTATTCGATGTATTATTTCCCGTGGAAGTTGGAGCAATATTAAGTTTAAAAAAATGGACATTTTTCTCTTTAAATATTTAATATTTTGGACTGCATCTTTTTTTGTACGCATTTCCACGATGAAATTTCTGTTGAATAATAAATTATTGACCTTTGAGACAAAGACAAAATAGATTTTAGCTGCGTTTATGTGCGTCGTAATTTGGAATTTTACATTCTTTCCAGTCTCTTGGATAGTTCTGCTCAAAAGACAGCTTTTTGAAAAAATGAAAATATGCGATTCTTCAGAGAAATTTTCAGAGGAAGAACTCGTATTGCATTAAAATGAAATGCAATGTATCCTATTTTTCAGAGGAGATGGATAACGAAATTAAACGAAAAAGTCATTCATATTGGATAAGTATAAAACAAAGTTGATCGTGAAGTTATCGCAACAAAAGAAAAATTTTAATGAATAATGAGAAATGATTCTCATATTGTTTTTGTGTAATTTATTTTAAGATTTAATGTTATTTATATAATACTCATGATATTCTTTCAGTTTCTAACCGCCCTTGGAGGCAATGTTATGTATCCCCCAAAGTATATATAAGGCAATAAAGGTAGAATTTAAAATTATGTTTAAGAAATTATATTTTATTTCTAACTTTCTTCGCCTGGAATCTTTTTTTTATTATTCTACGTGTTCATTTTATTAGATTGTTTAAACTTTATTGATTTTTTATCAGAGCAAAATAAGCCATTACCCACCCACTTTTTCATGTTTTATTTATTTATTTAGCACTTAAACGTCCCGTATCAATGCTTGACAATTATGGCAACCCTACGAATTACCCAACATCAAAATTTTAATTCAAGAATTTGACTTGCGTACTAGTTTACGTGTTAATATCTGCAGAATACGTCCACTTATTCTTATATGGTATAAACAATCAACATTGTCTAGAGCAAGCACAGTTACGATTTGTCTTTTTAATTGAGCTTGCATCTAATTCGTATCCCTCACACTATGTGTTAAAAGCTATTCTGAAATCGTTTTCCTAATCTTGAACCTTGGTAATTTGAAGAGGATGCCACATTAGCTAGTACCCTCTCTCCTAAATTCCACACCACCCTAGCGCTCTAGTATTGGTGCACCGACATATGTATATGCAAACAAAAGTGAATACGTTTGCTTAGAAACTTTATTTAGACAACTTCTTTGATTCCATGCGTTGTCTTTTGTAAGAATGACGAATTTTGTTTGAAAATTGGAAAATCATTTCAACTTTCCTAAGAGTTTTTAATCATACAGCAAGAACAAAATATATAGTATTGGTATTCATTCGACGCATAATTTTATGCTCTACAACATTCATCTTTGCGATTTTTAAAATTGAATGTGTACATTTGGAGTAATCTAGGAAAAACTGACAAACCCCCCTCTCTTCACTTCAGTTCCCCCCCAAGCAGACAGCCGACGCTCACTTCGACGGAGGGAGAAAACTTGGGATAATCATACTGGGCCCTGAATAAAGTGATTAAAACAATAAGACATTTTTCATAATTTTTTTCCAATATATGTATTTTTTACTCCCCGGTGACTGGACTATTAATTCTTAAAAGAGGAACAATATTCGAATTATATGTCCATGTACTAAGTGTAAAGAATCAAATTTATAGTGTAAATCGGGCGGCGGTGGCCTAGTGGTAAAGTTCCGGCCTCTGAAAACAGGAGTGTTCCAGGCTGAAAACCTGATTCCACTGAAGACCCTTCATATATATGGGCCTGGTGCAAGCTACATCTGACGTCGTGGATCCAACGTCCTTCCGCTGGTGTAGCGCGGACATTTCGAGCGGGGAGTGCCAGCTCAGGTGTCGTCCTCGTCATCTGACCGCGATTCAAAATGACGAGGTCTGTCCCAAAATAGCCTTCGTGTTGCTTCAAAACTGAAGTTAATATAACTAATCTAGAGTGCAAAGTATGCGAATTATTGTTTCAGTATTAAGTGAATATATATGATTTGAATTGAAAATTATTAAAACGAGAAATATATAATATTGCAATTATATATTTTTCGTTTTTACTCCATCTGCAGTGCTCTGCCTTATTTGATCGTACTGCTGAGTGTTGAGAACGCGTTCAAAACTCGAGGTATGAGTTGTGTTTTGATTTCGCTCGTCAGAAAGTTGGAAATTTTGGTGCTATTATCTATCTACAGTTTCTGAAGTTTGTTTTCATCTGTTCGGGAGTGATAGAACTTCATCCTGGTAAAGAAATTTTGTTTAAATCCCGTCTGGTTTTGATTTTGTGAACTTGCATGTTTTCTACTTTGTGTTGACTCCCACTTTTGGACGTCCAGCTTGGATTATTTTGACTTTGTGCGCATGTCAGTAATATTGAACTGATTATTTTTTGTCGTTCCTGCCAAGTTGAATGGATCGGTATGTGATTACTTTTACTTCTTCAGTTCGGAAGAACTTGATTGATTGCTTGATATAAATTTGCTTGTTTGATTGAATTGCACTTGAATATTTAATTTGTATTGAAGGCCAACGAAGTTACGGACTTGTGCTTGCACGACAGTAGCCCTGAATCTCTTCACTTCTCTTGGGCCCCATTATATGACTGAATTTCGGGGTTTTATGCAAATTATGCTTCTGTTGACAGTATTATACACTCTCAACACTATTGCAAATAATTAATTAGATTAATTCAGAAAAAACACTAATTGGAGTTAGTTCTGTACACCATAAGAACATCGGCGGCGATCTTTATTGATGTCCTTTGGCTCGCTCTCTCTGTTTTTTGGTTTTCAGTTATGAGTGAAAAACAAACTTTAGACAAAACTATCGTGACTGAACAATTATCAGAATCGGGGGGAGTGGAATCTTTGACTTCCAGGCCTACTGATTCACAAAATCTTGCTAAAACGAATGAACAGAATGACCCGTTTGAGGGTGAAACCCCTGAGATTCAGGGATTGCTTGAGAAAGCAATGGAGTTGGAGATGGAGATTCAATCTGCCATCTCCTCTTCAAAAGCAACTGGTACAAAGCATGCTGAAATAAGAGTCCCACTTAAGGAAATTATGAAAATTGTTGTGCAGCAGCAAGTCATGATAGGCCACCTAATGGGTCGATTATCTACTGAAACAAGGGACAGAGTTCCTACTTTTGCAGATGTGGTCTCTACCCCAATTGGTCCTCCCCCTAAAGCTAGGGCCCGTTCGAGATCCAAACAGCGAAGGGAACATAATGTTATGATTTATTCAAGAGAAGAGGGTTCTACCTCTGAGCAAACCAAGAAAATAATACAATCTAAAATTATACCTTCTCAAATTGATGTGAAAGTCAATAATGTGAAACCCATTGGGAGGGGAGGAATTGTCATAAATACACCAACATCAGAAGATATTGATAAACTGATCTTAGAATTCCAGAAAAGAGATGAGATTAGGGAGAAATTTGATTTTGCCAAACCCAAATTGAAAGATCCTAGTATTGTCATTTTTAACGTTAATGAGGATCTTTCAAAAGAAGAACTTATTAAATGAATCAAAAGTCAAAACGAAGAATTGATTGAGGCTAACCTTGTTGTCAGAACTAGTTACAAAAGTAGATTTGGAAAGAATTGGTTGGTGTCAATAAACCCTGATTCTTTCAATTTGGTAATTAAGAAACCAAGAATTAATTTGAATTGGAGTAGATTAACCTTCAAAGAAAACTTTAGAATTCTACAATGCTTTCGTTGTTCAAAGTACGGTCATACAGCAGAGAGATGCAGGAGTGAGGAGTTCAAAGAGGGTGGAGTTTGCCTATGCTGTGGCACTAAAGGGCATAAAGAGAGAGAGTGCCAGGACTCTCCAAAATGCATTAATTGCTCTTCGCACAATGTCAAGTTTAAGACGACTTACGACACAGATCATTCTGCACGTTCAAATAACTGCTAAAGTAGAGACAAAGAAATTGATCTTTTGATCTCCAGAACAAACTATGGACAGTAAGTCTGCTTGTTGTTTCTTTCGTGGGGCCCATCTTAATTTAAATCATTGTCGTCGGGCCAACCTACAACTTTCACAAGATATTACTAGTTTGGGAATCGATTTTTGCTCAGTAAATGATCCCTATGTTTGGGAGAATAAAGTGACTGAGTTTTCCTCCTCCTTTAGAAAATACTTTTATTCTTCCAGCCCATTGGCTGGCTTTATTATCTCAAATACGGATTTTTTGGTGCTTCCTGTTTTGATCTCTAGGAAACTCGTTGCTCTGAAAATCTCATTTGGCAAAAATGAATGGCTTCTTGTCTCCATTTATTGTCCGCCTTCTCATGGTTTTGAGGAGGACTTAGATAATTTGATTCCTGTTCTGATTCAAAACCAGGATGTCAAAACGCTTATTCTAGGAGATTGTAATGCTAAATCCCCAATATGGGGACCAACTCAATCGGATAAGAGAGGTGACAGACTTATGGACCTTATTAATCAGTTTGATCTGACCGTCGTAAATGACAATAACTCCCTACCATCTTTTGTGGGACATGCTGGCAGGAGCTGGATAGATCTTTTACTTATTAAGAATTTTGGAATTAACGGGATTTCGGATTGGAAAATAGATGACTGTACTATGTTTAACGATCATCAGATCATGGACTTTTTTCTGTCACCTGATTCAACTGAGAGAAGTTTTAGGACAACGAAATGGTCCTTGGACAAAATCGACTTTTTTGAATTTAAAATGTATCATAGCAAATTCCTTGATAAATGCACTGAGAAAAGCATTGATTTTGAAGAAAGTATTGAATATATACAAAACGGTTTAATAGAAATATGTTCCAAGACCAAAAGAAAATCTAAAAATAAAGTTAAAAAAATGCTATCTGGTGGAACATAGATTTGGCGATTCAACGTAGTAAAACTCGTGCACTCAGACGCAGGTTCCAAGCTACCAGAGTTATGGCTTTACGAACCAAAAGACAGATCATTTACAAATTAGAATTGGCAAAGTATACAAGGTC
>BGPR01042929.1:0-13106 GCA_013235015.1 Araneus ventricosus
AATAAAGGCTTAAGACAGAGATTTTCTCGGGGATCACTTGACCAAACGCAAGAATATAATTCCTCAAAATCTCTCTTCTTGGATGGCATTTGGTGAAATAATAAAACCCAAGAAGAAGTAAAAATAAATTTGTTTAATTCATAATTAATGAGAACTTCGGCGAAACGGAAGAAAAAATGAGAGAAGAGAGAATTGATCGTAATTAGTATCTTCATTTTCACAGTCATTAATTCTATTCTTCGGGGGGAAATTTTCTATTTCGAGAAAGAATTAATTGTTATGACTGTACGGCAATCAAATTGCTATTCGAACGAAATGCTATCTTCTACAAAATGGCGGAACCAAAAGATCTCGACCAAACGAAAAGATTAAGAAAAATGGCAGTGGCAACGACTGGGAAGAAATGAGAGCGCGGGAAAAAAAAAGAATTTGGGACTTGAAGAAATAGTTTTTGAATCTGTTTCTCTCCGAGAGGTAATTAAAGTCGATGGTAATTAGGGAAAAATTAAGAAGAGAACGGTAAAAATTAGTTTTGTGATAATGATGATGATGAGGACTAGCGTGATGGAAGAGAAAGAGGTATTTTTGATAATGTGACCATATCTGTAAAGGCTCAATGGCCATAAAACAGCTCAGTTTTGCGCTAAAGAAATACTCAACGCTTTTAGATTATAGCATTTATATTAATGAAACCATTGAACATAAATTGTTTTAAATGGCTTATTTATTGTTTTGGTCATAATATAATTCAGCCAGAAGATAATTAAAAGATGGGAGTAATTCCTTACAAAGCTACAGTAACGAATGGCAAAATAATTTTTTTCGGTATCAGCGATATTTTCTTGCCACAATGGCGCTCAGAAAGTTATATTAAGTGAAAAATTATGCATAAAATAGTTTTAAAAATATGAAACAATATAAATGAAATGAAACATTATAAACAAACATTTTAATTGATCAGAAAAAATATCTGGCTATTTATCCTCAACGTAGTTCTTTGTCGATACGCACATTGCTAATGGCATTGACCACCAAACTAAAAACACTTTGTATAAAATCTATTTTCACAAGCTTATCAGAAGAAATATTTATTCTACTATATTTAGACTTCAAAAATGTAAAAATGAGAGTTTACTTATCTCCAGTCCAAATGATGGCATGCTGTCTGAGATTCAATATCTTTTATTACTTGCTGACATGGAGATTATATTGTACACAGAATAGATCATACACTTATACTCAGCAGATAAAACGATACATTCATCTATTTCATTAAACACTCATCAATACATTCATCTTACAATAATATGCCTCTCTCTTCAACAGCGTGCATATGAGTTCCCTACTTGTATCTCACTATACGTGTACTGTCTCAATGAGACCAGGCCACTTGAGATCTTTGCTTCCAAATATGTCCTGTAAAAAGAATGACACCTCACGCTTGTGCGTCGTTGACAGAACCGATTTTCTAGCTTAAAGCAAGAAGTCAACTTACAAGAAAGGTTAAAGGTTGAAGGAAGGTCCTCCCCCTTCCGGCCAGGCCCTCACATGGTTGAATGGGCGGACCTCTTACTTTTTTGTGGGGAAGTTCGCAACATACCTATTTTATAGATTTAGTTAAATCCAGAAGTAAGTGAAATTTCTGATCAGGTGGTGACCCCCAAAACCGTTGTTTTGAAATTTGTGTCTGTACGTTCTAATCTACCGAGGTATAACATATCACTATCTCGCGAACTTTTTGTATCCAATTTTATTTTTAATATAATATTTATAAGCTGAGATTCTATCCGTAAATTCCGTCATGTATGTCGCATCACAAATGTTTCATGATACAAAAATCATTCAAAGCGCTCTACAGGGCAGACGGAGATTTTATTTTTAATATAATATTTATAGGCTGGGATTCTATCTGTGAATTCCGTCATGTATGTCGCATTACAAATGTGTCATGATGCAAAAATCATTCAAAGCGCTCTACAGGGAAGACGGAGATTTTATTTTTAATATAATATTTATAGGCTGGGATTCTATCTGCAAATTCCGCCATGTATGTCGTATCACAAATGTTTCATGATGCAAAAATCATTCAAAGCGCTCTACAGGGCAGACGGTGGGACGTAGAGCTACCAAATTTGGCAGATAGTTCTTAGGTAATAAATACTATCGGATAAAGAAATATAATTAAAATTCCGAAAAACACTAATTTAAAATTAAGCGAAATGTTGTTTCGCTCATTAACTTCGGAGCATATTACTGTATGAAAACCGTTTTTACACTACTTTCAAATGAAAAAAATTAAATTTACAGTGATATAAATTTTATTTCCAAAAAATATTTTTATCTAATCTATGTATATATATCAAAAATCAAATTTCAATGGAGAGATTATATATATATATATAAAATTTTGTTTTGAATATACAAATATAGAAGGTTATATTTTGATTGATATTACTATATATATATATCAAAACAAACAAGAAACAAAGGACAAAAAAGATGACAAATTTAATTATTTGAAAAATATTATGGCGAGCCGATCGACAGGTAGGGAAGCCCGCCTATGATGTTAATAAGTGATTTTTTCTTCTAACAACATACAAAAAACGCATAAATTTTGTCGATATCCCCTCAAAAAGCACAAGACAATTAAAAATGGAAAAATTCTTGAATAAAAGACAAATACAATGAAGATGATTTAAAAAATCGAAAGCAAAAAAAATCCGAATACACAAGACTTAGATTAAAATATATAAACATAATAAGACACACATATGTATATATATAAGAGAAAGTCACTCAGTGACTCATCACCGAATCTCCCAAATCACTGGGACTAGAAACTTGGCAGGTTGTTGCTTCTTGGGTAGTAAGTGTCACTAAGAAAGGGTTTTCGAAATGTTTATTAGAATTTTCAATAATTGAAAATTACCTTAAATTTTATCATTTTTCCGCAACAACTCCGAAGAATATTATTGTACGAACTCCATTTTTTGACATCATTTTAAAGTTCAAAAAGTTAGCTTTTCAACGATACCAATTTCTTTTCCGTGCGACATTCTTTTTAATTTTAATTCATTTTTGAAAAATTTTCAAACATAATTTCCAACAATGTTGATACCTTGTTAAACAAAAAAAACCCAATGTACTACTATGCGGACGAAGTAGAGGGTATCAGCTAGTTTTAATATATTTTTACAAATATTAAAAAATTAAGACATTCATAGGCGTCATCGTTTAATACAAAAATGACCGGTAATTCATTAACATCTCAAGTGCAGTCCGGACTGCATATTTACAAACCCTACCCTGATAGAACTGAGGCAGGAAATCGGACAATATGATTGGCTCGCTTCGCCGAGAGCCGATGACGTCGTTCTTTGCTCTCGTGCGTGTAATTTTCATTAGTATAATTTCTTGCAGTGTGGGATGTTTTATTTTTTATGATATTTTTTTAAAAATCCTTTTTAAGAATATTACAACCCACGGAAGAATGTTTTCTGTGCTCAACTGTGGGAAAACAGAGAAGAAAAGTAGGACGACTCTTGTTTTGTTTTGATTGCCGTACGCTACATGCGAGAGCTGAAAACGACGTCACTGCTCCTCGTAGCCAATGTTATTGACTGATTTCCTGCCTCAGTTCTATCAGGGTAGGGTTTGTAAATATGCGTCCGGACTCTTAGTTGAATCAATACAACACATTTCCAAAACAGGAGGGGGTCGTCTAATTACACGGTACAGAAAACTACGAACTAAACGGTTATTTTAACCCCTTAACTACACATTTAAGGAGTTAAAATAAGCTTTTTTTCAACATTTTATGTTCGTATAGTGAGTATTGCATAACAAATTTTATCATCTATTTCGCTGTATTTTTAAGTTATGGTGTTTACATACACGAGAACAGAACTTTGTCAAGTTATTCTTGTTCCCGTAATCGTTGCAATTACTTTACGATATATTGGATATGTGACAATATACAGATACGGATATAACTCCAAAAATGCTTTTATTTTTTTCGAACCCATGTAGGTCTAACTTCGAAATTCATCAACATCTCAGTGTCAAATTTTTTTTATGATGACAATTCTTTGTCCAGAAACAGGGTGTCCACATTTATCGTGGTCCAATAGCTAATTTCTAAACCGTTAGAGATAGGCATATAGTTCCAATTAGAAAAATGCTTTAAATGAAGGGAAGAATTATATTTTATGTTTTATGAGTCAATAAATATATTTCTGACTAACTTTTTATATGGTCATCGGTCCTATCATTCACATTTAGTAAAATATTTCTGAGGATCTAACATTTTAAACAAAAAAGTCCCACTGTTCTGCTACTAAAACTGAGCGAGTAATGGAGCCTTGAATTTCATGATTTTTAATCAATCAGCGGTCTCGAAAGTGCTGCGCATTGATTGGTGGATCGATTGTCTTCAAGAAGGCGATTGAAATGGTGTAAAGTGGTCTAAGTCAGCGATATTCAAAGTTCCATAACTCGGTCAGTTTTGATCGCAGAAGGGTGAGATTTTTTTTGTTTAAAATGTTAAGAGTGTCAATATTTTACTAAATATGATTGATAGGACCGGATGATCGTATAAAAAGTTAGAATTCGTAAATTATTCAGAAATATGTCTATTGACTCAAACTATAAATTATTTTTTCCTCCATTTAATGCATTTTTTCAAATGAAACTATATGTCTATCTCTAACGGTTTAGAAATTAGCTATTGATCACCATAAGTGTGAACACCTTCTATATTACTTATATGAGATAGTAGAAATGAAAAATTAACTTTAAAAATAAACCAACAAGTATATAAATCAGTTCAAATATTCTAAAAGTTCACCTGTGTCAGAAGGTGCTCAGTTAACAATATACTTATATTTAAGACAATCTTTATTACATAACAAAATATTCTATTAATTTAAAAATATAAAAATCTCCTAAAAATATAAAAATTGCTATTTGATAAAATTGCTATTTGATAAAATTGCAATAAATGCAAAAAATTACTATTGCTAAAATGGCAACAAAACTGAAAAAATAGATATAAAAACTATTTCTGTCTTGCACGCAATAAACCACTTTATTTTATAGGATTACATTACATATCGTCCAAGAAATTTTTCTTGTTATTTCACCAAAAGTTATTAAACTCCCACACAAAAAAATATATTAATAAAGTAAATTTAGTGTAAATTTCACAGTTCTGAATACCTCTTTGCTGTCTTGAGATTTTAAAAACCATACCCAATATAAAAGTCCTGGAGAAGCAATATTTTCCTCATAGACAGGAAATTTCAAAATTAAGCTTAAAGGATTTAATTTCTTTTCTCGGTATGGTGCTTTAAGCTCCGAGATTATAAGTATTTTCGAAGCCAGCATTGACTTTTTAAAAACTTTTTCTTCAACCTGGTATTAAAAATTCGAAAAATTTGCGTCGAAAGAAAACCGTTATCAAATTTAGCTGGTGAAAAGTTTGATTGAACAAATAATTCTTTTTGACAAGACTTTTTAATCCTTTTATATCCTCATCCGATAAACAATTCTTTGATTTGTGGGAAGTTAGATACTTTTTTCTTTTAAACTTTCCTCTTTTTTTATATATAAAGATACTTCACAATTTTTTTTTTTGAAAACTATACTTCAAAAATATCTTTTTTCTTCCTCCTTTCAAGTATAGTTTGGGTTTTTCTTAAATCCCCTGATTTAATTTGCATTACAATAACAACACTATCTTCATGTCAACATGCAATGATATTTAAGTTTTTTTTGGCACAGGTTTTTCGGATTTAAGACATGAATAAAATGGCACCTTTGCGAATAGTTTATTTGATTCTCAAACGTCTTCACATTACGTAAAATTAAATTCATATTACGGCAATTCGAAATTACTTAACGAACTATCAATTATTAAATTTCTCAAATTTTTGTCAATATAATATAAAAATATAAACTTACGCTAGAATAAATTTAATAAAAATAGTTTTTATTAGTGTACTAAAAGGCGGAATTGTTTTATTTTAAATATTGACTGCTTTTTAGCCTTTACTTCATAATTCATTATGCGTTTATTATGGATTTTTTAAAACCATTTATCTCTAAGTCACTGCCATTTGGAATCAAATTTGAATTAATTAAAGTAACCCTTTCGACCCGACTTCTCCACGATAAAAATTTAACTATGAAAAGTAGTTTAATTTAATGTTGGCATACTAAAAGAAGTATACTATGAATTTAAA
Organism: Araneus ventricosus; assembly: GCA_013235015.1. Lineage (NCBI taxonomy): Eukaryota > Metazoa > Arthropoda > Arachnida > Araneae > Araneidae > Araneus > Araneus ventricosus. The sequence continues at coordinate 6,246 of BGPR01042929.1, forward strand.
GTTTTTTACTTTTCCCGTTTCCTGGAAATCTCCTGGGACAATATGTCTCAATCGTATCGTCGACTGAGACAATATTGTTGCAAAGATGTAATGTCGCTTTCCTGCCTCGCTAGTCTTATAGTAGTTAGGAAGGGAGTCTTACAGGGGGTAAGCATGGAGTAACGGGCAGCGGCCATTCCTGGACCCCTGACCTTGGCGACGAACTTGGCGATCATTTTGGCGACTTGGCAAAAAATTTGGCGACCTTGGTGACAAATCGATGATTCCAGAAAATGCGACCCTTTTCTTGATATCTCTATTAGGAAAGAAAATAATCTCGAATGTGCGAGAAAACTCCGTGTGACGTCACGGCCTGTCGGGGAGAATACATAAGGGCCGCACTTGGATCAGAGAGGAGTGTGTGTTGATCCACTGACACGGTTTTGGAGTTTCGTCTGCAGTGCGAGCTAGAAGCCGGTGAGCTGTGTGGTGTCGATTATTTTAATTATTATTTATTTATTCGGCAAATTAATTCCTTTATTTTTGTTGAGAAACATAAATCTTAATTCATTGTCTAAATTACACGAAATGTTTTTTCTTGTTCCCGTTGCACTTTTTGAACTCTGGACAACTAGCCCTCTTTTAACTTTATACAACCCCCTTGTAGAATACGACCTTTTTTCCTTCCACTTTTACTTTGTAAACTCCCCCCTTTTTCTTGAGAAACTCACGTGCAGGTTTGAATCGCCGTAATTACTTATTTCACGCTTTTGAACCCCCGTTGAGTTTGAAATTGAAAGTTGTTTCTTGAGTCTTCCGCTCTTTTGTTAAAAAAGGATCCGAATATCCCCTACTCCTTTGGTCAATTTCCTCTTCCTGCCATTTTATGACTCTTTGACAATAAGCGTGCAACGACCACCCAAATTTTACTATCCTGACGCGATAGATTGTCTGTTTTGCACAAAGACCCTCGCTTTCGAATCCTTCCAAATTGATTAATTATCCTTTGGGTGTTAGGGCAATACCGACCCTTTTTCTGAGAACCTCGACCTCCAATCAGGAGAGAGTCCTAGCTTCCCAACTGGCTAACTACAGGTCTTTGGGTGTACACAAGGCATTGCTGGACGGTACGGCGAGTTTCTGAGGACAGTTTGGCGTCTTGGCACAATTAATTTAATTTTGTTTCTATGCCTTGCCAATGGAAAAAAGCTTGACCTCTGGCTCAGGAAGTGAGCGATGAAGGAAAAGCTTGGCACGACATCTTATTTTTGTATAAGAGGGAGAGTGCTTGACGGAAAAAAAAACAAGATTTTGGAAGAAGATGATGTCTAAATAGATTTCCCTTTTGGAGCCGAAGAAAGTTGGGTTCTGACAATGATCTCGGTGTAAAGTGTGAACTCTGATGATCGGCGAGCGTGAGGACAGACATTAGCGGTAGGGAAACAGAGGGAGCAAAGCAGAGTCCCTAAATTACACGCTTTAGAATTTCTCCTGAAAGTCATCTGTAGTTCAAACTGTTTGACACATCGAAGCAACTGTTTAGAAGGAGGAGATTCCGTATGTGCGGCCATGGCTGGCCCTTTTACCTCGGTGTGCTGGACTGGCTGCTTCTACTAGGAAAATCGTCCCGATAACCATCCTTACCTAACTTAGAGGGACAAAAGCAAGTAACCAGGAGCCCTGCTACTGAAGTGCCTGCTGACTTCTCCATGCAAGCCTGTTGAAACCACCTGCAGTTGGGAGCTGACTGCCACAAGGTCTAGTGCCAAGAATACCAGCTAGGAGAGAATGAAACTACCACAACAAGGATTAATGAAATGTATCAGAATTGATCCGAGACTCGCCCTGCCTGCCAGCTCCTTTTGTGCTTCTGTTCCGGACCCCTAGCCCAACCGTCTACAGATGATGACCTCAGATAAGTTTGATTTTGTTTTGAAATTGAAAATTTTAATTTAAAAGTTTTAAATTGGTAGGCTCAAAACCACAGAAATTTAACTTTCGGATTTGTAAATTTTATGTGATGCGCAGACGGCTCATTTAAGTAATGAATGTAGGAAGAAGATTTAAATTTTGGTTACTTGTATGTAATGTGAATTATCTATGTCCCTTAATACAGGAAGTTGCTATTGTGAGCAAATATTTATATGTATGTAATACTGGTGTGGATTTGGTGTGCATTTTAATTTGTGTGTTTAATTTAGTTGTCTACCATTTCAAGCATCTGCATACTAACTATATTTAAACTACCAGCATTAACTTTGAAAAGAGATTTTCAGGACTTTTATTATTTTGGTTGAATAGAAGACATGGTGCTGATATGAACTCTAATTAACCTGTCTTTGACTTTTTATCCAACAGACATGTGAGTGTTTTGAATCCAGAGCAACATTATTCATGCTCAGTTCATGTTATGTAAATCCCCACCAATTGCCTTCATATTTTCTAAAATTCTTAAATAAACTGAAAATAATTTTTATCACAGTTTCTGTCATTTGTTCATGTTTATATTTCATTCTACACTGTATCCTAGCAGATTATCCAGGTCTGGTGCTACCTTTTAAATTATGTCTGTGAAATGTTACCTGGGGTTATTGCTCAAGTATTTTGAACACAACGCGGATTGCTTAATTTACTTGAATGTACTCTTTGTAAGATCTTTTATTTGGATATTGGTTGCATAAACACTTATCTGAAATCTATAATTAAATGTAATTAAGCCAATTTAAAGATAAATTCACACGACAGCTGAGCGCTATTGAAAGTACTGTTATTGTCGTTATTAGTGATTTGTTGACTGACTGTGTTGCTAAATCTGAAAGTGCTGAACTGTTATTACCTGTGAATTGCTGTCTGTTTGCGTTGCTAATCTGTGCAAGATCTACTGTTCCTGTTACCTGTGCTACGTGTTTTCCTGCATATTTGTGAATAAACCTTCATTTTCCATTATCCTGCGTGTTGGACTGTTTACACCATACACCCGCAGAACGATTTTCGTAACAATATACATACCACAGGATGAGAATCAATAGCCTAAACAGATGATGCGTTGTGAAAACTTATCCATTGTTTGAAATTTCTTTCTGAGTTAATTAAATTAGGCACTTACGTATTTTTTTCTATTTTTTCTGATTTGCAACGTGAATAGTAATGTCCATTTCAGAACAAATAACTGATAAACTTAGCTACAGTCCTGTGTGTGGTGTCTAAATTTTAAAAACTTGCTATATTCTCCACGACGAAGTACCTGAAGCTGAACTGTTATTACCTGTGAATTGTTGTTTGTTTACGTTGCTAATCTGTGCAGGATCTATCGTTTCCTGTTACCTATTTTACTCCTATTTACATCCCGTGATCTACATTTCCTGTTATTGTTTCCTGCTACGTGTTTTCCTGTACATTTGCGAATAAACCTTCATTCTCCATTATCCTGCGTGTTGTACTGTTTACACCATACAACCACAGAAAGACTTTTGTAACAATACGTCCTAATCGTATAGTAGACTGGAACTATTCCGGTAAAATATCTGTAAAACTCTCTTTCCTGCCATAAGTTAGTATATAAGGGAAACAACTTTACAGCTTTATAACAATAATCTTGAAGTAATTTGATCATTTATGGGATATATTGCCCCACTGTTAAATACGATTGTAATGGAAGTATCAGAATATCAGCTGTTCTAGTTCCTTGCACCTTATTGGCTCTAACAACATTGTCATTGATCCCAGAATTCCGTTTCTGACGAATGCAAAAAGAACATTCTTATAAGAACATTTGTCTTTAAGAACGATACCTGTTAGTATTGGTATGTTGAATGTAAATAAATCTATATTTTTATTATTTCGTCATTCATTACCACATTCGCCACACTAAATAACAAAAAGAATTTATTCAAAATTTCTTAAATCTGATATTAAAAAGGTTAAATTATTACTTTAGAAGAACAATAGGAATTATTTTACACTAAATATGGCATAAATATAGTTATATTGCTATAATTTTTTAAAAAAAATACTAATTGAATCTTCAGTAATGTGCGTGCTTAAAAACATTTGTAAACATTTGTCGGCCATTTGCAATCTGAGAGTATTTCCAAGTTCCTTAATCATAATATTATATCCTAATTCCTTAAAAACATAAAAGCCCATGTAAATGTGAGATTTATTTACCAGTAGGGAATGAAGACTAACTTTCGGGACGTATATGCCCATTAGGGCCGCAAGGGTTAGTGTGTTAACTAAGAAGTAAATTCTGAAAATATATTAAAATAGAATACTACCATCGAGAATGCACAACTACGAAATTTTAAATCTCCGGAATATCGGGAAGTGAGTGAAAAATCGATTGCGTAATTCCATCTTTACAAACATGAAACATGACAAGTTGGATAAAAGCATATAAAAACGAACTATTTTTAAGATACTAATTCACAAAAGTTTTTATAAATATGAAGAATTTGAATGAATATTTTCAATCTTATCAAATGTCTTATTATTCGTCAATATACATCCAGCCCTCTTAATAACGCGGTTTAATCATTTTTTACTGTATCGACACCGTGCTCTAGTGAGAGATGACACTGCTTTTACACCGTGTTGTATGGAAATCACGTAGTTAGTGTGCCCTAATACAGGAAGGTTGTCGCAATTATGCATGGTGTTGTACAGAAACCATGTTGTTAGAATAACATATGGTAGTGTTACGAACATGGAAAGTCGCTTCCCAGCAATGTTAGTCTTATGATTGAGAAGAGAATTTTACAGGGATAAGTATGGATTGACTGGCAGCAGCTAGGCCTGGACCCCCGACCTTGGCGACTATCTTGGAGGCGAAATGTGGGATCTCAAAGGTGCTGGAATTTCTTAATACCTCTATTAGGGGCCGAAATCCAGATTTCTCCCGATAATTCCATTGACGTCACGGCCTGCCGGGAGAGACTATATAAGGAGCGTGCTTGGATCACGGAGTAGTGAACGTTGATCGACTGAGATCGCCTTTGGAGTGCGAATCCCTTGGAGTTTTATGCGCTGAACGAGCTAGTAAGCTGTTAGACGCCGAGCGGTGTTGAGCAGTAGTGTGTTGACCGACTGGAACGACTTTGGAGTTTCGTCTGCAGTGCGAGCTGGAAAGCCTGTGAGCTGAGCGCTATTGAAAATGCCGTTACTGTTATTGCTAGTGAACTGTCGTCTGTTTGCGTTGCTAGTCTGTATAAGAGCTATTGTTTGTATTATCTGTGTTTCGTGTTTTCCTGATTATTTGTGAATAAACCTTCATTCTCCATTATCCTGTTTGTTGGACTGTCTTCACCGTACACACACCGGACGATTTTTGTGGCAGTTGCCGCTATTCATTCACCATGCTATATGAAAACCGAGTATTCAACAAACCATGTTCCAGGGTTAATTATATTTTTGTTAATAATTTTTATTGTGGCCAAAAAAGTTTAATTTATTTGAGTTATATTAACATCCCATTTTGAACAACACGAGAGTTGTTTGATTGCAATTCGCAATTTTGAACCTCGGTGCGATGATGAGGATGACACCTGAGTTAGCAACCGCCCCCCGCCGGGGGAGGGGGCGGGGCGGACCAGCAGTGGGACGGTGGGCCCCATATGTATGATTTAACGTACAATAGGCCCACATGCACGGTGGGTCTTCAGTGGAGTCTGGTTTCGAACCTGTAATCCACCGGCCCCGAGATCTTACCACTAAGCCACCGCGGTCCTGCGATCAGAAGAAAGATTGAAATGTCCATTTTGAAACCAACAAATTTCTACCAAAAATAATATCACTTTAATGATTTTTAAAGCATTAAGAAATTATGGTCTTCACATTTAGCCATCAGTGCTTGTGACCGAACGGACTAATTCATTATTATCACTTAATGTTCAAGCAAAACTTAAACGATTTATTAATTCAGAATTTTACATTAAACACCTTTTGTAGTAAAAATTTAAAGCAGTCCAACAAAAAAGTAAAACATTAAATCTCTTTTGAACAGAAAAGTTTCATCAATTTTTCTACTATGTAACTTCGATAGAATTTCCTGTCTGAGTTTCTGAATGGATTTGTCGCATTATAAATTTATCTCCCTCCTCATTCAAACTGAACATATTTTCGTTTGTTTTCTTTGAATCTTGTGATCGTGAAGTTCTGCGAAGAATATAAAACAAACAGTAAAAGGCATTCGTGAATTCCATCTACTTTCGTGCTTTTACGTATCTTCAGTGTTTGGTATATTTCGAGAACCATATGTGAATGGATCTTATTTTACGAAGAAAGTTCTCAAGTTGATTGGTTGGTGGGTAGAGTTTACTGCATCAAGAATAAGAAAAATCCAAAGTAAATTTTAAAGCGTTCAGTAAATTCCGAAAAGTTCTCAATTTCAAAAATTCTTATACTCGAATTATCTAAAACTGTTAACATTGTCTCACATCCGTTTTGTGAAATAGTCCTTAATGAAGCAAAAAATAATTAAATATTTGATGAAACATTTTACAAGAGGTTATGCGTGAAGGTTATTTTTTAGTTCTTGTGGATGGGTTAATGACGAACTAAGAAAGAGGTTTTAAGGGATGAACCCCAAATTAAGTCCTTGCAGGACAAAATGAGAAACGCTCACTTATTGACATCACAGAAGGTAACCGAGGTGTTGAGAACCAAAGTGAAACAACACTTGCTTTTCAATAAACTGAACTAGGCATCATATTGAAATGGAAAATGTTTCCTTTCCAAAACAGAGAGGATTAAAACAGTTTTGACTGCCCTATACCAGATAGCGATACTTCTGAAAATTTTGAATTGGTCCATTCTTGTTCTCAATGCCTCAATTTGAATTATAAACCTATTTGGCTATCTACTATAAAGATCTTCCGAAAATTG
>BGPR01042930.1:0-13105 GCA_013235015.1 Araneus ventricosus
TATCAGCAGTAAGGCTCATCTTCCCAGAAACAAGCAGTGCTATCAAGATATCACTAGAATACAATTAAAATACAATTTTTCAAAAATAGCTTTACCTCTTCACATAGTTCAAACTTGTAGTTCTAATTATCTGAATTGAATTTTATATAATTACAGTCCTTCTTTTCGGTGAGTTCCGTTTTAATAAGAGAAATCGAATATGTAGGAACCAGTCAAGTTCCCATTGAGGCAACATGAAAGTGAATCTGAAACCTAAAAACAGCCAATGAAGAAAAAAAAAAATCAAGAACGCGAAGGCGAATCATGGGTGATATTGAAAAGGGGAAAAATATTGGGTTTTTAGCGCAAAACAGGATCATCCTTAAATCCAGTTCCGGCTAGGTTCTAAGACAGAAAGAACAGCTACTCGCCTTCGTCCATTATGTCATTTAGTTGTACGCAATGAGCGAATTTTAGTGCTTTCTAAAAGTAGTTGGTGTGCAGCACAATCCTGTGTCTGTCTTACTTTTTCATCCATTTTATGTTTTCTTTTCTCGTTTTTGTCTTTTTTCGTTAATAATTGAACTCTCAGAGTGGAGAAGTAAGCAAATAAGAATAAAAACAAAAATACGAATTATTAAAATAATTTTAGTGAGTTCTACAACTTTGCAGACCTAAAGGACGAGTCGTTATTGCTTTTAGGGAAAGCTTAATAATACACACAACGCTTAGAGCAAATAATTCAGTATTCTTGCTCAATATTAGGCTATTTTCCTGTTAAACCTTAAATGGATCTGCAAATGAAACTAAGTAACAGTATGCGTCATTGCCAAATTTTTTCAATCCATGATGATTGGATGATGTGCTACTTTACAAATGTTTGTATTTCAATGTTTTTTTATGTTAAATAAATAAACATTTCTGCAATAAACATCTCCATATAAATATTATGTGAGAAGCACCTTAAAATTTAAAAAATAACATATCTCTGTAAGTTTTGCAGGTAGAATCGTGAAACTTAGTTTATAAATAGATGAGTGTAAAAGGAACATTTCACTCATTGACACTTTTGCTCAATGGGGAACGTATACAAATTTAATTTTCTTAACTTTTTGTATTCAACTTCCACAGAAGCCGAAGTGTTTTCGAACAAATTCTTACCTTATTTGATGAAACTTTGTAATTGGAAGTATATGCCTAAAATCCGGATTCAGAATCAGCGCCAGGAAATTAGCCTAAAATCATTGGAATATCATTGGCAAAAAATCAGTGTTAACCAGTGTAATTAATTACCATGTATTGCACATTTAGAACCAGAATACGCGTGGGAAAAAAGTTGCATCGTAACTTTCCTCGGCTTTCCATCGTAATAAAAGACTACAAATGAGAACACAACTACTGACCAAGCAGTTGTCGCATCTGGCTCATGATTCTAATGGTCATCGTCCGGCTACGAGAGATGCCAGTACTCCGAAACCTGTGAGGCTAACAAAACATTTCAAACAAACAAAAACGAATATTCATTTCGAAGAAGACGGATTTGAAATTATAGAAAGCAGAAGCTATAGATATTTCAGCAGAAAACAGCAGAGCAAGAAGACAGACAAAGGATAAATAAGAAAACATTTATTATATCAATCACCAATCTCATATAGAGATACATATAGACGTCTGGCTTACACACAGCACACAGACAAAAAAAGTAACACATACATATATATACACGATCTAGCTAGTAGATACAAATGCAGTTAAATAAGAGCCTTGAATTTGAATCCGATTATAAAGAAGCGTGACTCAGTATTCAGGAGGATTGCATCAAAACCTCCGTCCCTTTTCTTTTGAGAGAAGAAAAAATTATTTTAATTATTTGTCAATAAATTATGACCACGTAACGAGCATTTAAAAGCCGAAAAGGTGTGGAAAGAATGTTGTATCACTACTGCTCTACTTATTCCATGTGAATAAAAGACAAGAATACACAACGCACCTACTGACCAAGCAGCTGTCGCATCTGGCTCATAATTTTAATGATCAACGTCCGGATGCGAGAGATACCGGTACTCCGAAGCCTGTGGCTGTCAAAACGCCTCCCTTTTCTTTTGCGGGATGAAAAAATTATTTTAATTATTTGTTAAAAATTAATGACAATGTAACGCGTATTTAAAAACCGAAAAGGTGTGGAAAGAATGTTGTATCACTACTGCTCTACTTATTCCATGTGAATAAAAGACAAGAATACACAACGCACCTACTGACCAAGCAGCTGTCGCATCTGGCTCATAATTTTAATGATCAACGTCCGGATGCGAGAGATGCCGGTAGTCCGAAGCCTGTGTGGCTGTCAAAACGCCTCCCTTTTCTTTTGCGGGATGAAAAAATTATTTTAATTATTTGTTAATAAATAATGACCATGTAACGCGTATTAAAAAACCGAAAAGGTGTGGAAAGAATGTTGTATCCCTACTGCTCTACTTATTCCATGTGAATAAAAGACAAGAATACACAACGCACCTACTGACCAAGCAGCTGTCGCATCTGGCTCATAATTTTAATGATCAACGTCCGGATGCGAGAGATGCCGGTACTCCGAAGCCTCTGTGGCTCTGAAAATTCATCCCTTTTCTTTCGCGGGATGAAAAAGTTATTTTAACTCTTTGTCAATAAATAATGATCAAGTAACGCGCATTTTAAAACAGCAGATTACAAGTATCGATAACTGACATACAATAACAAAAAATGTTTCTTTGGCAGTTTTCTTACTGTTCCTAAAGTGTCTATGCAGTATTCTTTGTTAATTAGTCCAGCGGAGACGAAATAAGAGGTTCTGTACAGAGCAGTCAGGTCATCTCCAAATAAAAGAGAGTTTTTTTTTAAAGCCATAAATCGGTATAAACTAATAAAACAACATTAACCCTAATGTGGGTTCGAAAAAAAATTCAGTCTGCTCTAGACACATTACTGTTTTACAGTGAGAAATGATTCTGACACATTTTGCGTGAGGTTTGTGGTCCTTGGGCAGTCTCAACATTTCTTCAGAGGAATGGTGGTTCTACTTTGCTCGAGGTAAAGGAAGGAAGAGTCCATGAACTAATTTGACACAATCGAAGTAAAGATCGAATGAAGTGAAATACAGACTGGACCACAGCTTGAAGAATGGTATAACCAATGATCATCTTCTAGCATCCTCCTTCTGTTTGGACGTGTCATTCTGGCCCCTTTATTCACACAGTGGATCTCAGCAATCCAGATCCCAGAATGAAGAGATCTTGAAAAGAAAAATCGTTACAAAATTTGGAAGAACAAGCCAACTGAATAAATTGGTAATAGAAAGTACCGAAGACGAATTATTATTGTAAATATGTTCAAAGAAGTAACAACTACTTTTACAACATAAAGTTGTTCTTATCATTCGTTTCAAAGCGTTGAAAGGCAATTCCAAATTTCAGAGTGATTCAAATTTTGTTCCAAAATAAAATCCTAATGCAGAACACTTAGTTACTTTTTACTGAAAATGACGCACAGTTTATGGACACTTTTCATTTAATTTGACTTGTTTCATGTTTATAAAAATAGAATTTCGTTATCGACTTTTGTACTCATTTCCTTGTGTCCTAAAATTTTGAAATTTATACACTTATGTATTCTTGACGACAATACACTGTTTTATTATTTTCAGAATATTTATCTTATTTTTCAGGTAACAATTAACTAGTAAATTTTTCTATTAAATGCTAATGGCGAATTGAGTTTGAATTTGAGAAATGAATTATAATTTAAAATAAAGTAGTAGAAAATAATTATAACAAACTTTCTAGTTTTTAGTACACTAGTAAAAGTATAAATAAATACAAATTATATCATATGTTTACTCATAATTATAATTTAAAATCAAACCACAAATAAATGTTCAGTAGAAACGTTGGCGATCGATAGCAGTTTATGCAAATTCAGCCACTGCTGAATGGCGCTGTCGTTTCGCTCGCTTGTATTGAACTCTCTTCATCTGCGAAACAACAAGTCAGTGTAAGTCAGTTTATGCACTGACAGTATGTCTGTCTGTGTGTATGCCTAGGTGGCACATATTATCATTAAGGGTTTAAAGAAATAAGTGTTTTTAATAAATGGATTCGAATTCTTTTTCGTGCCTACAAAAACTTTTCCTGATTGCAGTTTGAACGTTCGATATTAATAGGGCGCCTTCTCAATATATAAACACCAACTTTTGACGTGAAAACGTATTTCCGCTAGTTACTGTGATAGTCGGACGATCTTTTTTGTGTGACAAAATACAGTCAGATTTGAATCGCTTATAACTACAAGACTAATAATGCGAAAAGAAAGGTTGACCACACAACGGATAGATCATATCTGTAAGAGTTTGTCGCATAGTATTTGTTTTGCCTGTGATGCCATCGTACCAGTGTAGGCGCATGCGCGTGATTGTTATGAATTAGCTTTATGTAAGGTTATAAATAAGTGTAGCGTGGAAACGCGTTTCTCTAGGAAGTTGATTCTGGTGTCATTTTAAAGACCTTGAGGAGTATTATTAGGATCCAAAGTGAGACAATAAAAATATTTATCAGAATATAAGTAAAAATCGGTATTAAACTGAAAATTTCAAACTCAGCATGTTTTTTGATTATAACAGGCAGAGTTTTCTCTCGAATTGTACGAAACTTACAGAATATTTGACAATACGTAAAATAAACATTGTATTAAAATTTGAATATTACGGGAAATACGAGCATTTGTACTAAATAAAGCTTTACTGCCCATACGCGGAATGTAGTTCTATATACTGTCAACAGATGGCGCCATCAAAAGCTACTCTAAATAAAACATAAGAAAGGCTCTGTTCGGGTCCGCGCCGTAGATTTTTCGTGAAAACGTGGGGATAAATTCATAAAACAAGTGTTTCGTATTAATAAGTAATTTAATTACCAACCACTTTAATACAATATTTACACATCGTAGTTTAATGGTTACCGAATAGATAAATCACAAGTTTATCGCATGTAGCAAGGGTCTGTGGTATATTGTGATTTATGTAACCATTATACTGCGGGAAGCGCAATTAAAAAATAGATGGTCCAAAGAGTGGAGAGGGAGGCAATAATACAGGAAAGAAAGGAAAGAAAAAGGAATAAAAATTATTATTAGAAACAATTTCTTCAAAGTATCTCAACCTATCCTGGTTCCCAACATTGCTGGAAGGTTCAAATAATTAAGAATTAACAAAATACAGGATTGTTACAATAAAAATTATCCTACTCAGAAGGCCCCAGAGGTTCAATGGCTCCAAAAGAAGCATAATTTTACGAGGAGATAGTGCAACGAATGCTCTCTGGGAAAACAAGGAAAAGGGAAAAAGAAAAAAAAATATATATTTACATTTTCGACAAAAGTGTTGAAAATTCAAATTTTTCATTCTCCAGCGCCATTATTTAAGGCGACTCCAGGGGACTTTCCGACTTTTTTTTTAAGGCTGAAGACAAATTTAATAGTTCACTTGAGAGTTTTTTTATTTTTAGTTTAAGTAAAAACACTGGCGAAATTTTATTCTCAGCACAAAATCTATTTTCGTTCAAAATACCATTTTTAAACCATTTTTTCTTTTTTTCGGTTTTCACAAAGCGCATCACTTGTACTACATTCTAGCGAAATTCTGCTTCGTTTGAAGCCATAGATGTTTGATTTTAATATCTTGTATTTTACCTACCCATGCGAGAGACAATTGATGATTGTTACAAAAAGCAAGGGTCCCGAATCCAAACCTCAGAGATTATTCTTCTCTCGACTTGCATTTCTTTAATTGCACAAGGTGGCGCTTTTTGCGTTTCATAGGAAAGTGAAGAAACCGAATATGCATTTTGAACACCATCCTTTCTACTGACTAGATCCAAAATTGGATAGGGATCTACAATTTTGAATCCGAAATTGGATAAATATCTACAGTTTTGGTGACTAGACAACAAACAGAATCTCATTTATCTAACTAGTGGCGTTTTTCAGTTATCACATTTGTAAGCTCACGAATAGACGGACCGACAGACAGTCAACCCGTTGAAGGATTTGGTCCGATATTTGGATTAAATAAACAATTCTAGTCGTAAAACCACACACCAAATCCATTTGGCAAATTGCATTTTAGAGTAACCTACTTCACATGCACACGGACGGGCAGATAGACTTTTCGTGGACAGATTTCATCCAAAATTTCATACATGTCTACAATTTTTGCGTAAAAGCCAAATACTATTTTTCTACCTCGTTTAGTTTAAGGGTTAGTGAGTTCGCAGACCAACCAACCAACAGACAGAGAGACATAATTTCAGAAATGACTTTTTTTCCAGACACTGAAAATTAATGAAAATCTCCAGGTTAAATTCTTTGATGATTACAATATTTTCACTTTGCATAATTCGTGTATGAGAAAAAAAAATTGATAGAAATTAAAGTGAGAGGGATTAAGTAAAGAGAGGTCCAAAAAAGTGTCGAAATCAGATTATTTTTCATTAATTTTAAAATTTCTCTTGATCTCTTTATTATAGCAATAAGTACTCAACTTCTTAAGAGAAATAAATTTTATTTTATCTTCTGTAACTTCCTGTCACAGATTTCTTTCAAAGTTGTCAAAAATTGCAAACAAATTGTGAAATTACTCCAATTTTTAGTTCTGAATCCACGCCATAATCTTCACACATTATTTAGTCGATGAAATGCAACAGGTGAATATATATGCACAATAAAATGTTATTTAGGTCTAAAAATATCAAATTTAATTATTTTCTTTGTTTAGGGTGTTAGATTGCAAATATTGCATCAACATCATTTTTCGGCTTTGTCAGGATATGCTTCGGACCAGTTACGTATTATCTGAAATATTTCAGTAGAGAATTACTATAAAACTCCTTTTTTTACAGTTGTCTTTTAAGGTACAAACGGTAGTAGCTAATATTGCGATGGAAATACACAATATAATCAATAACGTCGAATATCTTAATTCAATTCAAAAAAATAATTTTTAAAAATAAAACCTCAAATCTTTTTTTTTATTAATACCTTTATTTGACTGGAGATCAGATTTGATCTTAATTCAATGGCGGCGATTGGGTGAGAAAAAAGTGAGGGCAATAAATTTTGATATTTAAAATTTACCTGGGGTATAGGTGGTAAATCACAAAATTTGCTAGCTTTCAAGAATACTATTATCTTTTTTATATATTCCTATTTTAAACGCTAAAAAATAAAAATTTAATTTCCCCAGAAGAGTGGGAAGCAACCCCTCATATTCACGCCACTGCTTGGATTACATACAGGTCTTAAATTCTAAATTTATGGTTGGAGTTTAAGAATCGCAGCATATTTTTGTCGTTATTTTCATAGTCCAAATCATTCTAGCAGATAGACCCATAAATTGTATGAACTCGAAAAAGAGCTAAAATGTTAAGGAATTTTCCTAATATCTCGATCGTTACGCGCGCTAGAATATGGAAAGAAGAGAGGATTCTTACTTACTATGATAAAGTTTCAACAAGTTTGAGTAAATTTTGTACTCCGACTCAGTGGTAAAATGAGGAACAAGAATTATTTTTACTATTTTATTTTTCAACTCGGTAGATGTAAGGACTATGCAATATTTACTAAATTCAAAAAATTTTAACTGTTTCCCTGATTTTATGTACAATCTTGAGATACTTTATGAACCACGGACAAAACCGCCAAATCTTGGCAATAGTTTATTAAGCAAGAAAACACCAGAATGAGGTCAATGCAGTAGAAAAAGCAAAATCTGAAGTATGTATTAAATATTAAAGTTTGTTTTTTTTAAATGAAATGTAAGTGATCTATATTTGCTATCCTCCGATGGTCAATTAGCATATAGCATTTCTAACTAATTAAATGTTTTCGAATAAAACATTTTTTAGTTCAAATGTTTGGCAATGTATGTGAACATTTTTCTATTCCATTCCTACTTATTCAGCCTAGATTTTTTCTAGAATTTCCCCTTAAATGACATTTACTGATATATTACATCTGAACGTGAAAACTTATGGTCGTTTATTTTACATTCTTTTTAGAATATTTATTCGAATTTTCAATATCCATTGTTGTTTTAAAATTAATCATCAAAGGAAGAGGCATTCTCAACCAAAATAACAACAACAAAAAAATTCGATTTTTTTTTTTTTGTAAATTTATATAGCCACAAGTTGTAATATTGTTGACTTCATATAATACGTACAGATTTGTGCCGATATTGAATTAACCCGATTTGCATCAAAATAATGTCATTATTTTAACTGAATTAGAAATCAAAGTTTGCCAACTTTTTTTTTGTGACTAATTTTTCTGTTGGTTGGATAAGCTGTTTTCTAAAATTAGCCTATTCTATCAATCCCGTTTCAAAAAAGAGTACACAAAGCTTTAATAGTGAAAGCACACCATTAAAATTAAATTATTAATTTCAATAAAATGTCTTAGCGTTGTTAGAAGTGGATAATCCTATTGTAAAATCATTTTAGAATACGGCTTTAAAACAATGCTTTTACATAATTCTAAACAATCTACAAAATCATTATTGCTAAGATGTATTCTAGAAAAGCGCCCTTTTCTCCGCCATCTTGAAAAATTCTGTAGAATATTCTTATCGTTTCAGAGTGAATTCAAAAGAAAATCTCCTTGGAGCACCTTTTGACGTTTATGGGCTTCTGTTCTAAATATAGGTTAGTTATAAATGTCTTCTATAAAGCAATGAACTTCCAATTCATTCATGAAATGTTTCTATCAAATTATTGGTTCACAGATTCTTTGAAATCCGACACCTGGCTACAAATATTAGGTTTCCAAAGATTTTCCCTTACCAAGCGAATTTGTAATATTTTTTTCTTGTCTCTGAAAATTTAGTTGCTTAAAAGGCTGCGTTGGACTAGCGTTTTATTTCCAATTGATTTTATTTTTAGTGAATACATTTACGTGATATAAGATTGATAAATTTATTGTCATATTCTTTTCCCTACTTCCAAACTGTTGCAGTTAATAAATACAGACTACTTTCGGTGCCTGACGAAGGCTCAGCAAAATGCTATTGATTCCTAGTGATGCGTTAGAGGATTTTTTTTAGTAAGATGGAGAGCTTGAAGAAAGAATGAAGTGCTTTCTCAAGTTACTCTATGAATATTGGCGCAGTCGCAGTTCAGGAAAACAATATCTTTATCTTAACTGCATATCTGGTATAATGGTTTGAGTGTATGAAGCCAGATTTACGTGAAGAAGAAAGGAATGGGGCGATCACGAGGTTACTTGAGATAGGAGATAAATATACGAAGACGAATGCGGGGAATAGCGATGTCTTCTCATATCTTTCAACCATAACGACAGAGCGGTGATTGATAGCATATCCCAGAATTCTTGATATTTTCAATTTTCTGGATGCTTCAGTTAGGTTTTAACAGGAATTATTTTTCTCTTTTTTTGGATATTGTATGAGATGATATCTTTCGCTGCGATGCAATATAAGTAAGGAGTTGAATCGTTGCTCTTTTACGAAAATTCAGCCCTTTTCATTCCAAAAAAAATGTTTGTGTGACTTGAGGTCAAAATAGTATGATTTTTTAAATTCCAACTTTGGCCCTAATCTACTTGTTGTATGATTTTATCGTACAATCCATGAGAATACAGGATTTATGGAAACATATTTCCAAGCTTGTAGGGCTTGGATAAACCTCGGTCAAAATCATTCTAGTCATCCATTTCTTGACGGATTGAAGCTTCACCGTAAATATACAGGAATTAATAGGATGAATCCGGAGCGATTGAGTTCCGGTGTATCCACTAATTGAAGTAATATTCAGTGATTTGGAAGCATTTGTAGCAGTAATAAAAAGAATGTTGGGAATTATTATTGATGAATTCTTTAACACTTCCTGTTGGCGTGCATGTCATGCGACGAAGAAATATTGCATTGTTTAAATTCAATTCGTCTTCACCTCCACGTCTCGTTATATTTCGCAATTATTTTTGTAATTCTAAATATTGCTAGAGATGGCGCAAATAGTCCACTTTTTTTGTGTTTTTCAGCTGTGAGATTTTCCGCCTTGGATGGAAAAGCAGCATAATCATTTTGTCGGAGATTCGAAAAAAATATCCAACAAAGAGAGGGTTAAAATCTCTTTTGATATGATGACCGCTCAACACGGATTTTTGTCAGTGATATTCCAATGATTGTAGCGGATATAAATTCGTGGGTGTTGATTCCAAAAGTTGCATTTCGTCAGATTGGCTGTAATTTTTTGATACTCGTGAAAGATAAATTGCAATAGTTTTTATGTATGCACTACTCAATTCGTATTGAAACTGTCAAATATATAAATCTAATACTAAAATTAAATCAGCAATGCATTAAATCAACTTAATCCTAAACTGCAATCTTTATATAAATCAGAAGATAAATCTATACAGAAATCCACACCAAAATCTGTACTTCAAATGTATGCTAAAGAATAAATTCAAAACAATATTAATGAATTAAATAAAAAAAGTAAAATTTTAACAAATAAACTAGATGGATCAGAATGGTGCCAGTAAAATACACGATGATATTGCATTAAGTTCCAGCCGTTGAAATTAAATTTCATGGTTAATAAGTTCATCAATTGAATTCATGGAAAACTTTTATATGATTTCCTTTTACGTGCAATGGAAGATTATCGTTGGAATATACAGCAATAATCTGTCACCAACCTTAGCGCGTCTACCTCCTTATTATCTTTGTTCCATTACTTTGTATCTAGTGGCGAAATCTTTTCTTAAAAGTTGTTTTTTAAGTTCTGTTGTACTATGTATTACTGTCTGTATGGGGCGTTTCTGAACTAATCCTTATATATTCTACGTTGTGAACTAATAAGTTTCGGAGATATTTTCAAGTGTTACCCTATGTTGAATTCGCAGAAATATTGCATCATGTCCATTTTCGGCTTTGTCAGTATTTTAATTAATTTACAATTCTTCGCCACTAAAGTTTCTTTGTTTTCTTGTAGCGGCTTTGGCTAATTTGAATTCAAGCGTTAATTTTAGCCGTTTCATTTTAATTTCTAAATTTTACTTAACTATGTACTTTGTTGTTTTCGATTTAATTATTATTTTGTAGTAACTTTTTTGTTGTTGTTTCCATTAGGTTTCAACTTTGTAATTTTTTAAATTAAAGATTTTGCTGCAGGATTATTTCTTCGCCATCTTGGCGTAGGTTTTAATTGTTATCAGGCTTTTAGCGTCTGTTACTGGAATCGTTTTCCGTTACGATTCTGGAACTTTCTTTGTGTCTTCTCTGAACAGTGAGGGTATTGGCAGCTACAGGTCAGGGCCTTTTAAGGCTTCTGGGACCTTAGACCTTCAGAGAGTCAACCATTTTATATATATTAGTATTTTCCGTTGGAGCAAAACAAGTGTAAATGTTGTAATTTCTTCAACAAGATTTTTCGTGTGATGATGCAAGCTGGAGTTTTATGTCTTCAGCAAGATTTTTTTCATTGTGACAGGTAAGATTTGATTCTGCAAATTTGCAAAATCTTCTGGATTCTGCGAAAAATGTTAATATATCAAATATGTTGAAGGGGAACAAATGTGGGCATTAAATATATTGGATGGGACTGCTAGAGGTATTAATAAAATAATATTGATAGGTAGATGCCAGAAATAAAATTTAATTCTAATAAATATTGAACAATTAATTAATTCTGGAATTGATAAATTAATATTGTAAAAAAAATTCTAACAATACTGATATATCACCTACCTTTGCTTTGAGCCTGAAAACCCTAGCTACTTAAAGGTAAAGTTAATTTACCTAGTGGTAGTACAATACTAGTTGTAAAAACAAATCCAAGAGAGAAATTAAAACAGAATCAAAATCTGTGAATTTAAATCTTTTTATTTTAGATAGTTTAAATTAAATTACTTTAACACTGCCACAAGTTACACATATACAAGATGATGCACATTTTTAGAAAATGTAATAACCAAAATTAAAATATGTGCTTTACATATTACAACGCACTGCGGGCTCAAAAAGATATATACTAATAGGGATATTAGGTGAAACCACAAATTTAAGAAACATCTTGATTCTGCAGAAATGGCGGTACATTTACAAGAGCACATACAGTCTTTGTTTCGCTTGTAATATAACCAAAGCACACGTTGTATAATGAAGAATTTGGAGAATTTGTAATATCAAAATTACGTTATCATTCTTGAGGTAATACAGTCGCATTATTGGTATACTAACAAGTTTCCTTTGCATTTTCATCCAACACACAGTTAACGTAAATTTTTGCAGAGCAGGCTATTGAAGGAATTATTGCACCCTGATCTCATCTTTGAGTGCAGGGCTTGAATAATCAAGAGCACTCTAGCTACTGAATTTCTTTTATCGAACATTTTAGCACCAAGCTGTCACAATTTTCATCACGAATGAAGAAGATGAAAGAAAAAAACTTTTCCTTCGATGACACCATTCACTGCATGGTTTTAAATTCGCAGAGATCCAGAAGATTTCAAATTGCAGAATCAAATCTTACATCATCTTTGAAAAATCTTGTTGAAAATAAATCAAAAGCTTGCATCATCACACGAAAATCTTGTTAGGAAAGAATTACAACAGCACATCATTCAACGGAAAAATAATAATATATATAAAATGGTTGACTCTCTTCTAGAAGCACCAAGGTCCCAAGAGCCCAGCACCAAAAGGCCCTGAGCCTGCAGCTATAATTCCCTCACTCGTTCAGAAAATACACACAAAAGAAAGTTCAATCGTAACGGAAAACGATTCATGAACAGACGCCAAAAGCCTGATAACTTTTCAAAACCTACGCGCCAAGAATGGCAGAAAAAGAAAATAATCCCGTAAGCAAAAATTTGAATTTAAAATTAATAAAGTTTAGAGCAATGGAAACAACATAAAAGTTAATACAAATAATAATTAAATCGAAAACAAAATTACATAGTTAAGTAATTTAGGAATTAAATGAAACGGCTAAAGTGCGTTTGTTCAAATTAGCCAAGGGGTTATACTGAAAATAGAAACTTTAGTGGCAGAAAATTAAATTAATTAAAAAATATT
>BGPR01042931.1:0-13105 GCA_013235015.1 Araneus ventricosus
ATTAGCTCTTTTCGGTTCTTCCCCGGTAAGCTGTGAAAAACTGCGTAGCAGTCCGCCATGTTTTCTAATGGGTTTGGTAATGCTTCATCTCTCGGAATACATGAGGTGTAAATACATCCGGGACTCGGATCTTAATCTGTTTTACTTTCTTCGTTCTCGGACTTTTCTTTCGTTTTTAAACTCTTTTTCTTGGCTATTTATTTCAGTTAAGGCAGATCAAACTGTGGAAGATTTAAATTGGTTTCTTCACAAATTTTGTAAACATGCAGAGTATCCACAGGAATCGTCGTTCAATAATTGATTTCTAAACCGTTAGAGATAGACATATACTTCCAATTGGAGAAATGCTCCACATGATCTAAAGTATTATATTTTATATCAATAAATGTAGTGCTTAAAAAATCACGAAATCCAAATTCTTATGCAATCTCCCAGTCCTATTAGTCATATGTAGTTTTAACAAACTTCACATACTAACATTTTAAACAAAAAAGCCACATTCTTCTGCGATCAAAACTGACCGAGGTATGAAGTTTGAAAGACGATTTTCGACCATTTTTTTGACTACCTGGAGGAAAGTCTGTCAATCAGCACACTGTGCTTCCTCAAGACTGTCCTTAATTGACCTAAAATAATGAAATTCTAAGCTTCATAATTGGGTCAGTTTGGGTAGCTGAAGAATGGAACTCATTTATTTCAAATATTAGTGCATCAAGATTATTTTACTAAATATGACCAATAGGACCGGGGGATATTAGTGCATCAAGATTATTTTACTAAATATGACTAATAGGGCCGGGGGATTACATAAAAATTTAGACTTCGTAATTTTTTAAAAGTACATTTATATACTCAAAAGCATAAAATATAATATTTTACGTCATTTAAAGCATTTTTCGAATTGGAAATATATGCCAATCTATAACGGTTTAGAAATGAGCTAATGGACAGCGTTTAGAGTGGACGCCCTGTATATTAGAAACTCTTTTAGTTTCATTACAGTTAAGGGCAATATATTTGAATTATTTTATTATTTAAGGAATGAAGGAATCCAAAGACATTTATGCGTCTTCCACCGATACTGAAGATGCATTTTTTCAACTCCTTTTTTCCTTCTGCAAACACTGCTCCATTTCTGTTTAAACAGCAAGCATTTGTCGGTAAGCTGCGTGTGATATTGAAGTTTATTCAGTTTTAGCCTGAGGTTCCATGGTGTAATGGTTAGCACTCTGGACTTTGAATCCAGCGATCCGAGTTCAAATCTCGGTGGAACCTGCTTCTTTTATAAATAGATAATAACTCTTGTTTTTAATGAAACCTTTTCTTCAAATTCCTGCGCAAATATATTTACCGAGTGAAAAAAAACTTCGTAATTCTTTCAGCGATATATCTTTTGACTCAAACAACATAAAATACAATTCTATACGTCATTTAGAGCATTTTTTCCGATTGGATTTAGGTTTTAGTTATATTAACGTGAAGAAACACGAGTGCTATTTTGGACGGACCTCGTAATTTTGAACCTTGGTCAGATGACGAGGACGACACCTGAGCTGGCACCCATCTCCAAACTTCCACGCCACACCAACGGGAGGACGTTTGGCCAGTACGTATGATTTCACGTAGAACAGGCCCCGTACACGTCAGATCTTCAGTGTGATCGTGTTTGGAACCTGGAGCCCTCCGACCCCGACCTTACCATTAGGCCACCGCGGCCTCTTTTTCCGATTGGAAGTTTATGTCTATCTCTAACGATCTAAAAATTAGGTATTGGGACACTATTAAAGTAGAAACCCTGTATATTACAACTGAGTGATTACAACTCCGATAATCTGGAAAACTGCCGATCATAGATATTCGACATAACATCAAGTTGATTCAAAATATTAATTTAAAGTACGAGCATTATTGTATAAACACAAATTTCCAACGAATAAACTAAGAGGATATTTTTTTTAATTTAAAAATTAATTTATACTTCACTACATCATTTCACAATGTTAGTTATTTTTTCAGGTCCATAACTTTAAAGAAGTTATTCATTTGAGCTTGCTTTTTCCCGCGGAGGGGGGGGGGTTAATTTTCTGGTAATTGTAGCAATCATACAGGGTGAATCAAAAGTCCGGAAAAATTTTAAAAATCAATAATTCGCAAATGAATGAAAGTAAAAAAGGATGGGAAGGAAGGCAGACTTCTTGTCTTATGAAATTGAAATTTACTGGTAGAAAAGATTATAATTGAAACAAACAGATGGTTCTACAGTTGATAGAATGATGCGTTCCGTAGGATAATGCTACTTGCACACACACCGATTCGTGTCGATCGACATTACGTAGGATTTGCATCTGAAAAGAAAGGGAAGAAGCCACAAAAAGTTGACCAACAGAAGTCGGTGCTTGTGCAAGGGACAGTAGAATTACCTGTGCCACAGGAAAAGCCGGAAGAAGTTGGAGCGTGTGCAAGGGTCAGTATGATTACATGTGACGCTGGGATCACCAGCAGCTGACGGTGTCGGCGAAAGACAGTGGCAACAGACGACAACAGTTCGAAATTGTGCCGTTGTCGGTACATGTGCTGTGCAAGCTCCTATTCGTTTCTTAATGCCACTAAAGGAATGCGGTCGACCGATTTTATGTCAATGGACAAAAATCGGTGTGTGTGCAAGTAGCATTAGACATTGGTCCAAGTAATGGCTCAAAAATGTTCATTATCCATTCAGCAGCTCAGCTGTCAGGCGAGAAACAACACTTATCGCAGCATTAAGCACTATTGCTCATGGTATGACAGAGCTTGAAAAAATGTGATTACTCTTTTGACGTTGAATATTTGTAAGACACTGTTCCTACCTATGTCTTATGTAAACGAATCACTCCACCAGTAGTAGAATAATCAGGTGTTATAAATGAAAATTTTACTATCAATAAAGTCTGGTTTTTTGACTAAAAAGAACTCCGGGTTTATTTTCATCCTATGCATTAAATGGCATTTTTCAATCTTCATTCATTTGAGAACAGGGATATACCGAGGGCGTGGTGAAATTGACCCCCACCAAAGGCGCAGACAGAGGGAGGGCGCAAAAACGATCATTTAAAAACTAAAGTTTAAAAGTTATATTAGTGCGATCTGCTTTGTAAATAAAAAGAATTCAAGAATAAGGCTTCTGAGGCTGATAAAAAATTACGGGATTTGCTAGTTTCTGCGTGCTATTTGGCTGTTGATGGGCCAGACGAGGAAAATTTTTACTACTTAATTATTTAAAATTTGCAATATCAATATAAAAAAAATTAAAGGACGGTAGCTTTTCTGGGGGATGGGGGAATCATAGAGGTGATGAAAAATTAACAAAAGTGTAGCACGTAGTGGGGAGGGGGTGTAAAGTTGGCAGTTCTGCCAGGGGCGTAGGATCGCCTCGGTATGGTCATGTCTGCGAATTATTGATTCTTGAAATTGCTCCGGACATCTCTATCATTCTGCATTTTCCTTTGCTAACAAATGAAAGTCCAGTATGATCAATAAGATAATTTGAAGAAGGCAGTGACTTTTCGCTTGACCCTATTAGTATTACATTAGAACTCAAAGTATGCCTGCCGTTGTTAACGACGTGGAACTGTTAGCAGGAAGAGAAAGTTTCATCGGATGTAATATATGCTAGTAAGTTGTCCAGATTTTTAATAAATTATCTCTAAAATCTTTGCTAAGAGGATCTACCCACAAACCTTTATGTAAATATTATTTTTAACAAATATAATTTTCGTCAATATTGTTTTGCTTAATGAAAATTGTTCAAAACAGACTGAACTGTTCTGTATCATGTGACTTTTAATCAAAAAGTGAACTTGCTCCAACAGAGGACATTTCATGCAGGTTACGTCAGAATCAGAACAAACTCTTGTTAATTTAATACGCACTTTCTTTTCAAATTCTATGTTGCTTGTGTTCTGTGTAGTGATGTAATGTATGTGTTTGTGTATAATAATGCTATACATCTGTTTTATTAATCAAGTTACTGTCGAGTCTTCTTCAATTGTGACTGAAAATCATTCTGATAGAATACAAAAGTTTTATTTCAGCTTCATTTGGATAGAATGCGCCTACTCTCACCCGGTCAACAAAAAAGGTAGGTCAATTTTGAGGCTCAATTTAGTTTGATATTTTGAATAACCTACCAATTTTTTAAGAATCAAGTTAGATTTTTTAATGTTTTTAATGACTGATATTATTAATAATATTTCTCAGTCTACACACCATTTAGGCTATCAATGCTCAAACATAATTCTGCTTTTGGTCTTAATATCATCCATATGATTTAATCTATGAATTCATTCCTCATTCTGTTACACACCAGGTGTGTTTAAATTTTTGTTCACATGGATCTGATTGAAAGTGGGGGAAAAAAAATTCGAAATTTCATCAAAAATTGGACCATTTCTCACTTGAGTGAGAACCTGCAGATTAACTCAAAAGGGAGTTTGCCGTTTTGTTTTTAAAAAAAACATAAAATTTCAAGAATACACAGAGATCTCGAATGAGAACGACATGCGCATGCTCCTGAAGCATTCCACTGAAAATGCACGATGCTTTCTTTCACCCTGCATTTCATTTAAAAGTGGGTATGAACGAATGCCAAAACACTAAGTTAAAGATTAACGAGACTGGTTGAAGATTAGGAGAATACTGAACAAATGATCATGATTTGCAAAAACCTAAATGTGACCGTCAGCGAAAAACTCTTGAATTATTTCATTGAATTGGAAATAAGAAGAAAAGTAAAGCAATGCGAAGTCAAATAAAATCCTTCTCCAAGAGAAAGAACGAGTTCCACCATTTAATAATGCATGACAAATTGCGACATCATTGCTAAGATAAATAATTCAACTTCTCAAACACGAGTCATGAAATCTACTCTTCCAGCCGCCCTTAGAGCAAAGCTTCTTAAGTAGAAATCAAATCTGAAGTATTTCGATGTCATCCCCTTCTTGGAATTTCGCCGAAGTTCGAACTCTAAGCGGCTCAACAAGAGAGTTAAAAACATCAGTATTTACGTGTACTGCAAACACATGCCTGAAGATTTTACAAAGTTCTGTGTGTGCAAATGTCACTTTCATCAACTTAATCCTCTTATCACAGATACATTGATAACTGTTTCGAAAATGTAGAGTGAACGGCGAAGCAACCTCGTCAAATGTACTTTGCTTTCAGAAGATCGAATTTCGAAGTAAGAGCTTCGGATTTTCATATTTAATAGGAACCTGAAGACGTTATTCTCGGGTCACAAAGACTCTGAGGAGAGAAGTAATACCGCTTCATCGAAAAAGGATTTTTCAATCTGTAGCGTCGAAATAAATGGAAATTTTCGCCTAGGGCAAGAATGATTTCTTCCATCACGGCGTGGTTATCAAGTCTGTCGAATAATGGAGATGCGATGATAGGAGATTCTAAGTTACGTTGTTGAGTTCTTATAAATTTGAATCTCTAATTTAAATTCACGTACAAGGCAATCTTGGAATATGGAAGAATGATTGGGTGTTTTGCAATGATCTGAAGAAAGTTCTATATGATAAATGTATAAATATTTTATTGTTATTGCTTTTCTTTCTAAATTATGGTATGTATATATAGATTCCTCATAATAATACTAGCTCCTGTGCTATTAATAATTGTTTGTTTATTTTTATTTTCATTTTTTTTATTTCTCAAAGCTTTAGGTTTATGCTTAGTTCCCATGTAACTATTGACATCAACACAGCCAATGAAATGTTTTCTTTACATTTGTGCTTCCTAGGCACTAGATCAAGAAGGTTTTGTAGAGTATTTTTTGAGATCCTTAATAAAGGTGACCCGTTAAATCGCTCGGTAGCCATAATGGATACAGGCACATGACAGGTGTATGAGACGGTGTTCTACAGCAGCGTTTCCCAACCTTTATTTCCTTCCGTACCCCTTGATTAGTCTTTTCATTTTTGCGTACCCCTTATTGCCATACCCTCCCTTCTGGCAAAGACGTTTTTATTAATAACGTTAAGGGCTAAGGCTAGCATGAGTCAGGACTCGAACTAATTTTATCACATTTGTGGGATTTGTTTTTGATTTTACATTTTATTCCAATTTTTACAATAGTATTAGTTACACTTCCAAAGAATCAAAACAGCAATGAAATTATTTCGCATCTAATTATGATGAAAGCTAACAATTACTCATTGTGATAATCAACTAGTCAAAGGGAAGATGTTTCCAGTGAAATCTTTGAATTTGTTTCATGGAGCTGAGTTTTACAAAATTAGATTCAAATGAAGACAAATGTAAATCATGTCTGGATCTCAATCACACTTGTATACTTGTTGATATTATACTTACTTGAAATATTTGTTATTAATGTATGCTCAAGACGAGTAGGTTGCTTCCACAAGTTTTGTGTTAAACGGAAGGCATTAAATGAATCGATTGATGTTAAAAGGGGGCTTCTGACAATGAGCAGACAACTGCTATATTGATGTCAAAAGGGCTCTTCTGCGAAGAAGCCTTCTTCTAACATCACATGGAAACTGATGCTGTATCAAAACATGGCTGTGAATGGTAATAGTCCCGCTGTTACACCAAAGATTCATTCACCTTCATGAAATTAAAAACTAAAATAAAAATGTAATAACCGCCGAGAATGCAGAAGCCCTCTCTTTATTCAATATTTTATTGTATAAATACTGAGTTCTTGGTTCTCGTCTTCCACTGCACCTTTCACACGAATTTATGGAAACAAAATTCAAAATTCTGTAACTTTTAAAATATTTTAATCTTTTATGTTTTAGGTTTTCCGCCATCACCAACATTGCTTTCGTGTACCCCTCACTGGACTACCACTTACCCCCAGGGGTATGTAACCAGTACCACAGGTTGGGAACCTGTTCTACAGTAATACTATATATTGCAATAGTTTTCACGACACGAGTTCTGGAACTATAACTTCGTTGAATTGTATAATCCCCTGTCTAAATCGGTAAAACACTTCTCAAAAGTCAAGATGTGTTGGCAACTCATTTCAAAATTCAAACTAAATTTCAGCTTTAAAAAGGTGGCAAAAATGAAGTTAGAACAGGTTAATGTAACGATAAATAATTTGAGTAAGTTAATTTCCATTGTGTTTATTGGCATTTAAACAAGTATATACAATATTTACACTGGATGTTTTCCAGTCAGGATGGCCATCGAGAATTGATCCACTTTCGAAAAGGGCTTCCGACACTTGGGACATTTATCCATCCTTTCAATTACATTTTGTTATATTGCTGTTTGTATTTATTATTTCTTTTAACCAACCTTCATTACTTTTATTTAATTTTAAAAAAAGGTACTGTTCAATATCTGATTTAGTTGTTTAATATGCTTATTCTGCAAGTCTCTTGTTGTACATACGTGGCTCACGAAGTTCAGTAATTCTATACATTATTTTTGTTGCCAACTCCCTTTTTTTCCACTAATAGAAAGTCTACAGTGATGAATAAGTTATCAGCGGGCAGTATTCCCTACAGACTTCTGACAAAGCACACTCAGTTTCCGCTAAACACATTGTCTGTTTAAAATTTAAGTTAAAAGAAAAATTAAAACATCTGTTGTAATGAATTTTTTTTGATAATGTTTACTAGTTTATGTTTTTTGCTCTAATATTAAATGCTATAAGTATTAACATTATATTAGAATTTTCATTTAAAAAAAATCACTTCGCTAGATATTAAATATACCTTACACCTGATGCAATCTTATTTCTGACTGAACTCACAAATAAATCTGATTAGTTATTATATCATTTACTCATACAAAAATTTGAAGTTTCAGTAGTTTAGAATGTTACTACACCTGTTGCTTATTTAACTCAAAATCCACTGCTATTTAATCTCACGATGAGTATTGACACATATCAATAATCTTAAAATCTCAAAACCTTAACATCAATTAATATCAAACAAATTCACAAACCACCATTTAATATTTCCACTTAATGAAATTCTTAGCAACAGGCATAAGATGCATTTTCAACTTAACTTCTATCTCAAATATCCTTTGATAACATCCATAATAAAAAACAATGACTTAAGAAATATTTAACTATATGCGTTGTGTAGTTTTAGAAGAATAGTCAACCGCAATAACCCAAAAATCTCATTTTCTTGCACAGTGCTTAAGTATATGATAAGAAAAACAAGCCAAATTTTAAACCCAATTATTTTATTAAGTTACCTTTTTGCACATAAATATACACATATAATATTGACACACATACAAGAATTTTCAAAACTTGACATCCATAACAATCTTTAAAAATAAGTAATCAGTATTAGGGTCGACCCTTTCTCAAACAGATATTTAATTAAAAGTTCATTAATGATTAGCTGCCTATTCAATTACTAAAATATCAAATTTTATCATTTTTTAGGATTATATGAGTGGCCATCTCCAATATAATTTTCTAATGGATATTTAAAATTAATAGAAATATCTCCCTATAAATGTTAAAATTTTACTCAGCCAATTACATATATTTTTACTAAACATATATAACTCATTTCATTATAACAACTAAATTATTCATATGGAAACAAATGTTACCACTACTTTTAAACAACATACATTTGATTTATTTGTAGCAAAGATGCACATTTACTAATGTCAAATCATTTAAAAAAAACATTTTTGTAAATAACTTAGATATTCTATGTTTGAAAATTATAAAATAACTTCTATGGATTTGCCTAGACAATCAATATAATTACAAATTCAAAACAGCATGTAATATAAAGTTTTAGCTATAACCTTTTAATTCTTATTTCATCATAAATATCCAACATGATAATTTATTTTAAATTAAATATTTTCATCCTCATCACAATTCTTGAATATCCTAAATTTTCCTTTTCTTCTTAAAATTAATAATTTTGATGTCTAAATTAAAATTTACAATTTCTACAAATTTAAATATCTGAAGTTTAAAATTACCGTTACATTTCCCACGAATTAAATTATTTGATGTTTTAAAATTACCACATTACATTTTATCAGCTTACTAAGTTTAATTTAGTTTCTCAAAATATAAAATGAGGGTTATGAATACACTTATCTTATTTGAAGATGACCGCTGGAAACCTTGAACTTGATATCTCTACAAGAAATCTTCCCGACATAGCCTGAAAGTTTTTGGTTGGCTACGACATCATATTGGATGGGACTCCTGGATTATTTTTACCGGAACTGCCGATGGCTGGAAAGTTCAGCGTTTCAATTAAAAGCTGTAGATTAGGAGGGTCGCTGCTGGGCACACGGAATATCTATTTTACGCCTTCTTCCGGACAAGCCTGACTGTTTTTGTTGGTTGCTGGCGAACATACTGAGCCATTATTAACAGGTTACACGCTGTCAGGGATAGGGAGCCTTCTCCGAGTTTTTATGCGAATTCAGACACTGAAAAGTTGATCAAGATGGTCGCTGGCGGATATACGGAGTCATTATCATCAATTGTAGGTTGGCAGAGACACGGAGCCTTCTTCGAGAATTTGTGAAAATTCATGGGATGTTGACACAAATCGACCCATGCAGTGGATTCATTTCAAAAGTTCGCACCGAAACTCCAGCGTTAATACCGAGATAACGCCGTTAGTTTGCCTGGAACCGATGCACTTAAGGCCCTTCGCTCGCCTGGACATTTCTATTCGGGTTCTGAATACGCCCTCCTCCTTCTTTTTTTTTTAAAAAAATATCCTCATCCTAGTCCAAATTTTTTCATCTCTGCCTTTCTATTTTTAGTCAAATCAAGAGAAAGTCTGAGCGTCTGCCTCTCCCTCTTTTAAAAAATCTCAAACTTTTTTCTTATAAACCCCCCTTGGCGAAAGGCACCATGCCAAGAAAATCTTTCTTAAATCGCCAAAAATCCAAAAATCATGCAACCTTCGAATTTAATTGGTTCCAGGGCGAAAATTAATCACGCCCTGAAACCTTCTAAACCAATCCAAGCTACCTACTGTGCTTTTCCTAGCAATATCACGTGGGGTCTCTGAACTTTCCTCAGCGAAAAGGGATTAAGGATCTGTTGACAAAAATCGAAAGAAAGACCCGTACGGAACGCACCCAGGTCAAAGGTGAAGAAATAACATGTGCTCCCTCGCGTCATAATTTTCAGAAAGGGATCTCTGGACTGCAATCTTGGGTGAAAAAACCCCATAATTCTGTCAGGGCTATGCCGATAAGGATTCCAATATGAATTTTTCTCAGCGGCGGTGTTTTACCTCAAAAGGAAAAAGAATGTTTCTCAGGGTTGCTTTGATGCCTAGAATTAAACTGAGCCACAAAAAGGTCAAAGGTTTCTTACTTACGTTTTACAGCTGCAGAAGTGTGAGAAGTGTCAGAATTTTACCGACAATTTCTAAAAAGGACACCCACGAATTATATCCACCGAAAGTTTTAAAGGGGGAGAGGGAACATTTCTCGGGCTTAAGTTCATCCGTTGTTTTTCTGTTGCTTCGCAAAGTGGGAAGCGAAGCATAGTTTATGGTGGGAATTCTATTCTGCTGCAAAGGTTCATTGCACTCTGTTTCGAGGCCTATCCTTACTGAACTTTTACTTAAACAGAATTAAAAATTTTCCTTAATAATATTTTTTTTGTTTATTTATTTGAATAATAAAAGAATAAGATAATTGATTTTGGAAGAATAAAAATGAAAAATAAGAAGAATTAATAATAAAAAAAATATAAGAGAAATAATTAATTTATATAACATCATGGCTGCGTATCAGACTTCTAGAATTCCAACAGTCAATTTGAATTTTATAAATAAAAATATTTCAATTAAGCTTTACATAATTTAATTAAACTTTACAACAATACAGTTTAATTTTCACTCCTTTTTAGCATTTAACAATTAAATATTCTAATTGTCTTTTAGTGATTTAACTAAACTTTACAACAATACAATCTAATTTTCACTCCTTTTTAGAATTCAACAAATAAATGTTCTAATAGACTTTTAGTGATTTAACTAAACTTTACAACACATCATCAAAATCATAATGATAATATATGGTGTTTCATATCACAAAAATTTTTACTTTTTGTTTTTCAACTAATATGAAGCCTACAACAATGAATAAAGTATCAGTGTATAAGACTTTTTTACCGTTTTCTTACATAGCATACTTCTTAAAAACATTGTTTGTTTAAAATTTAAGTTAAAAGTAAAATTATAACGACGATGTGCGACAGTTTCGCACGGATTTGCTGGTTCTACATATTACTTCTTTTGTCAACATCTATTTTTCAACTGATACGAAGCCTACAGCGATGAACAAAATCTCATTGAATCGGATTTCTTGCCTACTTCTGACATACAGTCACCGGACAAAAAATTAGTCGCCCTAGGGCGCAAGCACAGATGAATCGTATTAGGACTGTGCCTGCTCACTGCAGTGACCACGAACATGAACCAGCATGTTTGTTTTAACATTCTGGATGATCAGGCGTTGCCTTTCAGTCAATATTTGTATGATGAGTATGATCTTGCAACCCCTATTTTTCAAGATGACAACCACACAGTTCATCGGGTTGGAAGAATATGTGACTGGTTTGATGAACACTCACACACCCTATTGCATCTTGATTGGCCTGCAAAATCACCTGACCTAAACCCCATAGAAAATCTGTGGGACATTTTGGAACAGCGGGTAAAACGCCGAAATCAGCATCCCCGCAATTTGTTGGATTTGCGCGATCAAATCCTCAGCGAGTGGCTTAAACTGGATGCAACGTACCTGCAAAACCTTGTGGACTCTCTTTCTAACCGAATCCATGCGGTTATCAAGTCCAGAGGCGGAGTTACACGTGTTGTAAAGTTAATTAAATCACTAAAAGTCAATTAGAACAATTAATTGTTGAATTCTAAGTTGTAAAGTTTAAGTGAGTCACTGAATGTCAATTAGAATATTTAATTGTTAAATGCTAAAAAGGTGTGAAAGTTAAATTGTTTATCGTAAAGTTTGATTAAATTATGTAAAGCTTAATTGAAATATTTTTATTTATAAAATTCAAATTGACTGTTGGAATTCTAGAAGTCTGATTGCAGCCATTGCAGTCGAGGTTATTTTCGCATTATTATTAGGGTAATTTAATTTTTATGCTTTCATTTAATTTGCAAGAACCTTGCACTCGATTCATTCAAATGAAAATCCTATCCTTTAAATTTTGGAACATTATTCTAACAACATTCCTAATTAATTACCTTCTGTAAGTTTTATATTATCCTGTTTTATAATATAAAACAGCATATTACAATTCTAAGAAAATGTGTTGCTTTATAACTCAAAAATATATCCGATCCTATACTTAAATATTATTTAGATTTTATTAAGAAAAAGTTTTTTTTTTAATTTCTTCACTATCTTGTTTAAAATTATTTTTCATTTCGAATTTTTTTTTATATGTCAGATACTGAAACCAACTCTCGTGAAAGTGGCTTGCAATTAATTTTTTTTTTTTCAGTTTCTCAAAATTTTCTACTTAAAACTGCTTAAATAAAGAATATATTAAAACCAGTAAAATATATCATATTTTAGAAATTGGGGAGGGGAGAAGGGAGCCCCGAGGCTTGCATTGCCTAAGAGCCCCTTGAGGGCTTAACTCTATGAGCCCTATCCTCCTCAAAACGCCCCATTCGACAGAGGCTTGGACTCAGGCGGTTTCGGTGCTCGGGTGCATTTTACGGGAGAAAAGTAGTTCCTTTCTTTGTTGACAATTAATCATTCGAGTGCCGTTCTTCTGGAAATTCTGTAAAGAAAGGGAGGATTCCATTCTTTTTTCGTGCACGAAAATTTGCTTGAATTTTCGAGGTTCTGGAATTCTCTATATAGCCGGGTTCAGGGAATTAACCCGGCCCTGTTAATAGATGATTAATGAATGAGTCATTTCGCCAACCGAAAAAAAAACTGGACCACTCTGATTTGCCAGTGAAATGAAAAAAATCCTAAACATAATGTTCTGAAATTTAATAGATGCTTTATAGTATTCGAATACATGGCCCTTGTCAGTGGCGAATACAGGGGAGGGGCTATCGGGCTGCAGCCCCCCCCCCCC
>BGPR01042932.1:0-13104 GCA_013235015.1 Araneus ventricosus
TATTAAAGAAAAGGGGAAACGACTTCCTTTTTTGACGTTTCCTTCCTTCTTTCTTTATTTTCTGGGTTTTATTTTTGTGATAATAGTTTGCTGCCAAAAATAAAGTCAAGAAGTTGCAAAATGTCCTTGATTGAAAGAATTCTCAAAATAATATCCAAAATTACCTCGAATGTTGACTAACCGTTTCGGTTAACTGCTAGAACTTTCACTCTCATTTAATATTTGATTTTCATGTTTCTAATATTTAACTAGTAAAATATGTACCGTTGGTACACTTGAGACTTTACTTGAACGATTCGTATCTTCGTCACACGATATGAATACTTGTACAGTGCAACCTCTCTGAAGTAGCCATCATCAGTTCCAAGAAAATTGGCTGCTCTAAAAGGGTTTTATGTTTGCAAGTAAAAGATAGTATTTTAACAAGCCCTAATTATTTATTTTTTATAAACCAAATTTTAAGAATCATTTGAAGAAAAATAATTTTCGAATATATTATATATTTAAATTAGAAATTTTCGAATATATTTCTAATTTAAATAAAAATATGCAATTTGTGAGTTTTCTTGCATCGTCCAGCTTTTTCGGAGATAACTTTGTTCAATATTTGTAATTGAAAAAGCGAATGATTAAGCGCTTCGTCGGTCGTTGTTGAGGAATGGGTAATAATATCATCTATTTGTTTCTATAGTCTGCTGAGTTGAAAGTTTTTTTCGATAATGGTCGCAACTCATACAAGTATCGTCTTTGTCAGAGTCCGAAAGACATAAATGAACTCTCGGACTCTCTACCCTGGTAGAGGCCGAAATTTACTTTTCTCGTTGCATTTGGAAAGGAACGATTAGTTTCGATCTACAAGACAAGATAATATGGTGAGCGGCGGTACTTTGATGGCATGACGATACATGGTTTAGGCATGATGCCGATCTGATTTCTAGTGTTGTTTTAGAGTAAATGAAGTTTTTGATCTTTTTCCTCTCTTTTCTGTTAATAAAAGATCCAGTTGTAAAGAGGAGACGAAAAGAATGTATTTCATTGAAGAAAATTCGAAACATAAGCCCGAAAAAAATTTTGAAAGTTAATTTACTTGAAATGTAAATTAACTATTTTTTACTTACAAGCTATACTTTCAAAGCCACACAATCAAACAATAGCGAATTAATGGTATTAATTTATTGTATCTGCCATTACACGATGAATTTTTTATAAAACTTTTAAAATTAAAGGAAAAATGGGGAGAAAATAAAAATGACATCACTGAAAAGTCAATTTTTTACAAATGGATGTCAAAACAGAATTTGTGCAATTCATTCCTAAAGTATTGAGAAAAAACTATATAATTTCGAATAATTTTTAATTAATTAAATATCTAACTGAAAATGGTAAAAATATATTGTATCAGTCATTGCTTGAACAACATCAGTCATTGCTTGAACTCAACATTTTGAAAAAACTATTAAAATTAAAGAAAAGCACTGAAATAAAAATGGCATAACTGAAAAGTTAATTTTTTGAATTACAAAGGGATGTCAAAATTAAATTTGTGCAATAATATGCTCCAAAGGTATTGAGGAAAAACTCTAAAAATTCCATTAATTTTTAATTGAATATCTAATTGAAAATTTCAAACACTATTCTTATTGAGTACCTAATACATAAGTGGTAACTACCTGCTAAATTTGGTAGCTCTAGGTCCCACAATCTGCCCTGCATGTAGAGCATTTTGAACAATTTTTGTATCACCGATTAAGCAATTTACATGTATCATGCGAACCTATAATCATTTTCATTACAATATATTTGTAATTTACGATTGCAATTCCGTAGACTCAGTGGCAATAGTTGCATATTTTGAATCTCATTACTGATAAAATGCATTATTTTCTACCTGATACAAAAGAGAAATTTTTGCATTGTTTGTGTCTTCCAAAAAAATGTACATCTTATATAATATCATTCAAATTCATTAGCCGGTGTTCACAGAAGGATAGACTAAAAGTTGCTACAATGACAACTGATTTCTTTATGCTGGAAATGATGAATTGAAAACTGTGTTACAGCAATATAATTCATGTATCTGTATCACATATTTTACTTAGTAATTTTTTAAATAAAATTCGCCTGATGCGATAGAAAAATGAATAAATCATATCAACTCATTCGCTTAAAAGACCAAAATGCTTGAAAAAAATATTTAACACCAAAAGACGAGTATTCTGGCCAGTATAATCATTTATAAGATATTTTTATTCGTTTTTCAAAGCTAACCCACTACATCTGGAAGCACTTGATTCTACATTTAGAGTCAAACTCAAGATTTCTAAAGCTTCTGTGCATCTCCATAAAAGCAATTTTGTAGAGAGCCTCTTAAGTATATCAGACAAGAAAGCAAAGAAAAAGCAGGTAGATGCTCTCCTTCGCGTGTTGGGGCTGAATTCTGTATGAAAATGTTTCTTTGATGTCTTCTTCTTATTTATGCTTGAATCATATTCACAAACATAAACTTAGAACTTATATAGAACATTTACAGAGAAAAGTTTTCTACTCAAAACTTAGAATTCTTTTTTTATCTAATGCACTTTCCAAGTATATCATAAAGTTGCACAATGAGAGTTCATACAAGATATTTTGAGAAATATACTAGTTTAAATATTCAGAATTCCAGTATTTTGTATGTTTAGCCCAAAATATTAAATCTGTATGCTTAGTTACTTCTGCATAATTCTTAGAAAACTTGTTCACTAAAATAATCTGTAATACGTATAGATTCTGCCTTAAAGTTAGTAATATAATTTACGTCAGATTTAATCTTGGGCTGGACTAAGTTGATTGGATGGGGAGCTGAAAGTATTCACCGTTTTCGTGTAGGCAAACAGGATCATGCTTTTATTTATTTGTGATCGAACTCTAATATTGCTCCGATGATGTTTTTGATTTTAGTCGAAATGATTTTCTGAATCTAAATGAAAGGAATTCTACTACCTAAATTATGCCTTTCTGTCAACCTACTGTGAAACCAGCTAGTTACCTTATCCTTTTTAAATAAGTAAGTTAACATTAAAAATTCACATAACTTAAACTCAGAGCACTTAAAAAGGGTAAACAATTAAGTTATTAATTAATCATTAACAAAATTTTAATCTTGAGGGGTCTGCTCATCTCTCAGCTCAGACTGATTAGTGGCAATTTACACCACAGATCAACATTATTCTAACCGGTGGTAGGCATGCCGTGCTGAGGATTGACTCCCTACCAAAGAATCAGGATTGCTCGGATGGAGGTATTCGGATAAATTATAATCCCGAATATACAGTAAAGCATCGATTATCCGAATTCCGGTCAAACAAAATGTTGGATTACCGAAAGTGTTCCAGTTGGCAAATTCAAATTTGCACGCCACGTAGTACTTACTACCAAAAAACATTCAAGACAGGCTCAATTAATAGCCTTGGCTTACAAATACAAGGTTAGCCTAAATGATTCATCGCGCTTCGAAGGACTGTTTATTTACAAGTATACGACTTACATAGGCGGTTGATACATGAAAATATACATACACTCAACAATTTTCTGATACATGCAACAAATGACCAGGTGCAGCTTTTCCGTATTTGCGTAGGGATGCCCGCTGAACGCTCGTAACCGAAGAACACTTCGCATATTCCAACACACAAAACTCTTCTCCTGCATTGCCGCCATCTTGTACAGCGCCGCTGCAGGCCTGCCATCTAGCGATCACGCGAGTCACGAGGCGGGCTTTTAAACTTGATGAGTGTATGCATCTTGTCATGTATCACCTGTCTTTGTAGGTCGTATACCTCTCAATACACAGTGTTTTGAAACCCGTCGAATCATTTAGGAGAAGAAGAGCCTAGCGACAAAGACTGTGTTAAAAAAGAGCATTCAGTGAGGAGATTTTCATTGC
This sequence comes from Araneus ventricosus, assembly GCA_013235015.1. Taxonomy (NCBI): domain Eukaryota; kingdom Metazoa; phylum Arthropoda; class Arachnida; order Araneae; family Araneidae; genus Araneus; species Araneus ventricosus. The sequence continues at coordinate 3,926 of BGPR01042932.1, forward strand.
CGTGATACGGCTATAAAGTGGTTACAGACAATATGTAATTATTGCCTTCACTCCTTGTGCAGTTATGTTTAAATTTAATAGTGTATTTAAAGCAATTTCGATTGAAAAATTTCCGAAATATGAATGTTCATGCGAACATATAGCTTACTAATAATACATATTTAAATTAAATAGAGAAATGGTGTATGTTTTCATCAACATGAAACCTTTTGAATTGATTGCTAAATAATGGATGCAATGCACGAATTATCAGAAAGATAACTACATTATATTTCTTTGAAATTAATAGTAAAATATTTACAAGGTAAAACGATATATAAAATTGTAAACAAAATTTCGCATAGATAAAACAAAAGCGCTATCAGGGTTGTAAATAAGAAGGCACTTATAAGTTTTAAAATATCAGCATGAAAAATACATTTATTTATCGACATAAAAATGAAAGTTTTGATTAAGGTTCTTCTTTTTGAAAAAAAGAGAAATAATTATTGATAACAAGTTAAATATGTTTCTGCAATACATAAAACTAAACTCTTTTCAAATATCTGACTATCTAAAAATCCAAAACCTTCAAGGGAAATTTTATTTGTCCCAAGAAACAATAAAGCTTTCCTCTTTCTTAGCATGAACCAGAAAATAAAAAACAGCTCGAATCTTTTATTTTTTTTAAACTAAGGATAACAAAGCTTCAGTACACGAAATGGGATTTACACATTTGTGTTTCACTATTTTCCTTTTCTACAGACAATCAAAGAAACGCTTCTATAATGGTCTGGTAAAAGTAAAGCTTGAGATAAAATGAACTTGAAAGAATAAATAGTCTCCCACTATTATTTGCAAATCTTCGGGATGCGCAGCAGAGCAGAATAAATTTTGCTAGCTTTACAAAACATGAGTTCTCGGAGGAGGGCGAAAGAGCATTTCTTTTTCTGTGTGCACTAGCCACTCCACACAATCTCGAAAATAAGAAGCAGTTACTCACTTTATACGCCTTTTAAAAAGAGGAAAATAAACTGATCTTCAATTCTCCAGTTTCTTCTTACAATGGATCCTTCCTATTTCTGGAAACTATTGTCTTCTTCTCAGACCAAAGAAACGATCTCTGAGGATAAAAGGAATATTTACTCTTTTTCTCGGTTTTGCTTCGATACGCAAGCAACTCTGCTATCTGAATCCAATATAAAGATAGTCATCCCTTCTTATCACGAAATTTGGAAGAGAGGAAGTTCTATATTTTTAAGAAGAAAAAATCACAGCTGTCACTTTGTTCTGTTCGTAAATCGAAGCTTTAATGTGTCAAAGAATTCTGAATATTCAGGAGAAATGCAAAATGTGCGCCATGCTTTCGTAATTGCGCAGCTTTGTATTTTGTTTTATCTGGTTTCATTTCAGAACTGTTATGCTTGAAATATTTTACGCATAAGCAAGACAAAGTTGTCAAGATAAGTTTCAATACAAATGAATTCAAAAATATAAGCGCATTTAAGGAAAAACCTCACCCAGACTTGTTTACAAACAGTGAGAAAATAAATATAAATCCACCTAGACGAAAATTCTCGTTTTTATATTTTAATACATTTCCTTTAAACTATTGTAAATAGTGTTGAGAACAATGTGCCACTTTATTGGTAATAGCGTGCAAAATGTATACTTTCAAGAAGATTCAGAAGCTTCTGCGGCATTTATATATATAAGCGAGTGCATTATTTCCTTGAATTTATTATTTTTAAGGTGTCAATGTAAGGTTTTGTTTTGTATTTTGTGAATAAACGTTCTTAGTTTGAACATTGTAATTCTATACGTGACAACACTTCGAGAGTAATAAATATTTATAAGTGATACTTCTATGTATAGTTCAAAGTTTTGTCGACAAATTACCGTATATATTCAGTTAATTTCCTATGGTAAATATAAAGTTGTTTTCATTTCAAATAACAAATATTTGTAACTTGAAACATATAATACTAATAATATTCTGCAAACAGGATATACATTTTATTTCCATTCTTTATTTCTTCTAAGTTCATTTAAATGCATCAGAATTATAATAACAGATGTTCCTTGGTCAAAACGCATTTCTTCTTCGATCATATTATATTTAAAAATATCAATTACGTATATCGATTATTTTTCCCAGGTAAAAATCTCTATTTTTTCCATCAAAAATTTTTACAGCATTTTAGTTTCAGAAATGTATCTCAGATTCCTTTTCTTGCCTTTACACATTTTTTCAATCTGTGTGACAAACAGACTCCAATGCAATTTGAATAACTCAGCCATGAAAATGGTTTCTGCTTATATTTCAATGCATCTGGCAAAGAAATCAACTAAAAAAATTTTAAAAATTGACACCTCCAACAATTTATCTAATAATTAGAAATATATGTATTGAAGAACACATAATATTAATAATATCGCATTTTTTAATTCTAAAGTAAATTTATTATCTAGTCAATCAAAGAAATATATAAATTTAAGTGTAATGTTTTATTTTGATTTAATTAGGGAAAATACATCTTTGCAATCTAATATTAATAATCTCGAAAATGGGAATAAATATTCTCTCTCTCTCTCTGTGTGTGTCTGTGTTTTTCTTAATTATTTTTTCATTGACATCAGTCCACAAGTCAAGTTTAATATCCGTTGAATCAAAACAAAGGAACAAGAAATTTTCTTTCCAAGCGAGCAAGTAAAAATATTTATATAAGACACCATCTAAAAAATGAATCAACGAGATTAAATTTTTAAGTATCATCGGAAGAATATTTTGTTGTGAAAAAAAGTCAAGTGGGAAATGAGTCCATTATTACTAATGCTTTGCTATCGGCATCGTGAAAACTTGGTAATAATTCAAATAGAATTATGCATTCGTTGTTTATGGTCAACATCATTTTATTAATTGATGAACATAACATTTTCATAGAAATTGATTCTGAATAACTTTGCAAACTTCACATAAAGATACCTACTATTTAATTGCTTAAGAACTTCTTAGTAATGTTTGTATTTAAATTAGTATAATGAACAGATTGTTCTGACTATAGCATCAGATAAAATAGTTAAAATACAGAGATGATTATGAAAGAATATCCTAAATTTGAAAAGCAATATGGCCGGAAACAAACAATATAGAGCAGTTGTGCGCAAAATATTTTCATTTCATACCCCCTCATTTCGTGCAAAATTTTGTCGCGACCATTTTTTCTGAAGAAATTCCTTATATTTTTTTATGGTCAAATAAATATCTTTCAATTTAATGACCTGCAACAATTTTCTCCTGAATCCCAGAGGGTTCTAGACCCACGGTTTGCGCACCATTGATATAGAGCATTATTCTGCATACCTTTGTAATCGGAATTATCTGAGGTTTCGTTTGAGATTTGTCATAAAGAACATCTTTCATCAAGTTACGAAATTCTGTCTGTTTTCAGTTTGCGTCCAGATGGCGATTCGCAATGCACAGCATTCTAAGGGGAATTTTACATCTACATTTGCTAAAGAGAATAGGTCAACAAGGTTTAACTTGTGTTTTATTGCAAATGAGGGATAGACCCTCCCGGTATGATGAGAATCGTCCAATATATCGCAGACAAGTTTAACTTTCATTTATATAGACCTAATAAATGTTTAGGCATCCAAATGGCAAAAACATGCTTTTCACTATCATGGAAGGATCTTCAATGAAAAATGAGCACGTCTTTGTAAGCAATTCTTTGCAGCTTTTAATATGTACGAGTAGATGTTTCACGTCATTCTGAGCTTTTAATGTCTATTTCCTGCTAATACTGCTATGCATGCTCAAAGAGCTAGTGGGCGTTGAAAGAACTAATGCACGTAACAATGAAAATATGCAACATGCTTTCTTCACACACATAGAAAGCACCTTAAATCCATGAATGATCTGAAGACGAGTGATTCACCCATTAAAGTAAAATTATTTTATTTTCAATACTTCAGAAGTATGTTTAAGTCATTCTGTCAATTGTTAAATCTGTGAAAATATATTTCTAAGATTAATTTTTTGATTAGGAATAACAAAATAATTTAAAATAAATATATAAAAGGAAGGTTTCAGTGCAGATTTAGTAGTTGCATTCAATCTTATATCTTCTGAATTCTTCTTTCATATTCCTATGTTTATTTACGATGATTCGTTTTATCATTGTATTTTCGTTGTTAATCGAGACAGTGAAAATATAAAACATCTTCAAAGTGGAAATAGCTGTTTCTAATTTTTTTCAATAAATGTATATTATTGGTATGATTAACGAGGATTTTTTAAACTAATTACTAGGTGGAGAAAAATAATAATCCGTTTTGTTTTTCTAGGAAACTGTAATATTTCTGATTTTCCTGAAAATCTGTGACAGTCGAGCTTTTATTTACCAATCTCTGTTTTAAATACAAGTAATTTCAAGATGGTTGAAAAATATATATTTTACACTATAATAAACCATTTATTTATATATTAATGATGATTAGTTAGAAATTAAGAGCACAATTCTTTCTTTTGACAGCATCTATAAAGCAAACATCAATTTAGTTGTACTGAGATTCCGCTCCATTTGGTGAAAAACTGTTTTTCCTTTTATTAATATATTTCTATACTTTAAATTTTTTGATGAAGCAGATAATGCAATGACAACCTAACATTGTTAAGACTCGTGGCTTTAATTAATAAATAATATAATAGAGAAACAATTCTTTTCTAATGTTCGTGAATCCATGACATAAAACAGAAAACACGTTTGTCTATCTGTCACAAGAGCTCCTGCAAAATGGTAAACAGTAGAGACATAAATTTCGCACGTCATTATGGGGTCCATTTCTAGATCGAAAATAGTTTTTTACTTCCAAAATTAATTATTTATGTAATTAATTAAGGGACAGGATGCAAGATATGTAAAAGGTGCAAATTAATAGTGAAGACTTTGCACCCTTATACCATTGAAGCAACAAATTTAACTGGGCCATTTAAGATCGATCACGGCGTAATTCCAAGGATTTCACTCATTCTGATTGACATGCTGTTTTCATTCAAACGATTGCAATTTCCTGATCGAGTTGAATTTTCAGACATAATAAGCAAGGCGCAAGGGCAATCTTGCAAAGTCAGAAACTTGGATTCTTCTGAGAAATTATTCTCGGATAGGCCGTTGTATCAGTCAAAAGCGAAGGATATATCAAAAATATTCATTAGCGTTCAATATCGAAGAGGGATTAAAAATACTGTTAGTTTTCAAGCCTTGAAGAGAATTTAATAACAGGATTAATACATTTAACTGTAGTAAAACATTGTTTTCACGTTTCTTATTTATACGCCGAGTTGGGTAGATTGATAAGCGGGAACATTGATACAGTTCTTAAATTTTGATGATGGGAATGACACACGATGTTCATATTCCCTCATATGTATGCCACTGTAACCATTTGTACACGGTATATTTTTCTGCCATGTTAAATCAAAAGTTAATTTACAAATGAATCAAGCCGCTAATCTTCTAGTCGAAGTAAATTTTATTCTAAGTACGTGTTGTGTGATTTACTAATTACATTTTCCTGCCAGGAAATCTGTTCGAAAGGTAGGAAAAATCATAAATTTTTTTAACTATATTTTTGAGGTTTTTTAGCATTGATATTGCGTGACAACTTGTTTTAAGTAAAAAGTTCTCTTGGGGCAGATTGATACAGTTGACTCCGGGGCACATTGATTCGCATCTTCTGTGTGTATCAATGCGCCTAACAGTAACTACTTTGAAAAATCGTCTTCAGAAATGGGAAAAAAACTTTAAAATGAACTATCTAAGAGAAACACGCAATTAAGAATTTGTTTAAAGCAACGAACACGGTTTGAGTTTCATTTCAAAAATGAAAAGTATTGTTGTAAATTAGGTTTAAAATATTTTTTACGAATTTATTGGAAAAAATTGGAAAAAAAATGTAAGGAAACTTAACTAACATCATCGAAAAGATAATTTTTTTTGTATTTTCATATGGGTTCAAAATTATTTTCCTGCTATATTATTTTCGAAAGTCATCAAGGCAGGACCCGAAAATTTTCCTTAATTTTTAATTAATTAAAATTTCCAAAAACGGCTTCGAGGCTCCCATTCCCTCCATCCAAAGTATTTTTAAACACACACACGAGCATTCTTCTTTATTATTTATGAAGATAAATTATTTTCTGAGACATTATTGTTTCATTTTTCCAGTTTCATTAAAAATGTTGAATTTTGATTAAAATGAAAGTTTGTTACTTTGTTAAACTTTTAAACCTTGATTTGGAATATAAAGTTTATTGATGAAACACCTTTTATTTTGATCCCACACCTATTAAACATAATTATTTTTTATATTTCCTTGTGTATCAATGTCCGCGTTGTGTAGGGCAGATTGATACAAATCCATTTTTAGGAAAAAAGTGTAATAAATATTTTTTTTTATTTCATTTATGACCAAACCTCGAAAGAAATCCTATATTAGATTAACAAATGCATAAATATAGTATATTAGTTCTAATTATTTCCTTTGGTAAAATCATTTTACAGCTTTCGAAAAAAAGTGCATCAATGTCCCCTTTTTCCCCCTATACGTTATTTCACTATACTTCCAATCCATTCATAACTATTGTCATTCGTTTATATGACTCAAAGCTTCGATTACACGTTGTTTTCCCGATTTCTAAAATTCGCAAATTTTCTGACTCGGTCATTATTTATCTATTTTTATTACTTTGGGGACAAAACATGAAGAAGGGGAGTGTAAATATGTTCTTCTAACTTCTTTTAAAGACCAATAAAGACTATAACTGAGTTGAAAGAAAAACTTCGAACTTATATTGTTTGTCAGAGCATTAATGAAAATAACAAGTCGATGAACTTAATTCAAATCATAATGCTGTACTAAATATTCACAGTCTGTAAGAATGTCAGACGGTGATTAAAGATTTTGTTTTAATTAAACACCTACCTGTATAATTAGTATTCGAAATCTGTAATAAATATTAGATTTTTCTCAATTTTATGAGAAATGTGTAGTTTTAAAAATTCATTATTCTTTTCACTATGCAGTAATATATTACTACCATCTTAAAAAACTTTTAAATTATTAGTTTAAAACAATTTTCATTAGAAGTATTAAATTTTTAATAATAAAAGTGGTTTATTAAAATTTAAATTAGACGTCTTTTCATTTATGTGTCATTTTACGTTAGTTCCTTGAAAGATGTATAAACGGTGCTGTATTGCATAATGAATTAGTAATGAGTTGGAGTGTATCTCAGGTGTAGTCGGGTATAAGATGATTCAAAATCAAGATATGTTTTATTAAATCCACTCTCAAATCATAAGTAAAATTTCGCAAAGCATATTTTTCTAAAAATATGAGCGTAAATCTTTCTTTACTCAGTATGTATAACGCAACTTCTATATCTCTTTCATCTCTACTGAACGAGCCGGCCCCATTTGGCGAAAAACACTTTTCTAAAGCTAAGAGAGAATTCATCCAATCCTTTTCTGACAGGAGGAAATTTTAAAACTTTCCTTCCGCCACTCCCAAGGGAACAAGTTCTCTGACCGATCTCATTAAACTGGATCTCTGAGTGAAAATTGAAAGGAAAGTCTTTAACTGAGCCATTTTTCCTTTTTTATTCTTCGGAGGGGTGGTTGGTTTCCAAAAAGATTTCGGATTGGTTAATTTCGATATTTTAACACACAATTCTGGAGACATAAAATTTCCCCCTGCAAATGTTTTGATTTTCTCGCAGCGTTCGAATTGAATAAGAGGTGTGTGTTCCGTTAATTAAGAATAAGCGTTCGTAACTTCTCAATTTAATTATGTCAAGTGAACTGTGCTGGGTTTGTTATGAAACTATTTTGAGCTCAGAAAAGTTCTGAGAGGAAAGTTTAGGAATTTCAATTGCAATATCGCTGCGTTTTTAATCCGATAATCCTTCAAATAATTATCTGCGGTGATTCATATATGCATTTGTTTGATTTCGAAAGTAAGAAATCAATTATTGAATTCAGAAACGTGTATAATGTATGATATTATGTGTTGTTAAAGAAAATGTAGTCATTTCTTGTTTAATTCAATTAGTTAAAATGCTTCTTTCTTTGAAAGACTCATGTGAAACTGAAATATAATAGCTTTTATACTATTACATATATTTGTCATTATCATTTGAATAATTTTAAATCTTATCAAAATAAACGAACATGAATTGAAGTTTGAAAAATTATTTACATGCATTTCCGTTTTATTAATCCAAGCGTTAATTCGTAATGTAACAAATAATAGAATACTCTATTTTAAAACAGTGAATGTACCTATTGTGAGTTTTGCGTCCGAGGGATGATTTAAATTTATTTCATTGTTCTTGCAATAAATGAGTATATTTAATTAACAGTATAGTTCTGGTTAATTTAAAAGATTTCAATATAAAATCTTTTATTTCAATATTTTCAAAATTTACCAATTCACACGCAAAATTGCATCCGAAATCGTGTCGAGATTCGCGGTGTGTTTAAAATTGAGATGAGGATTCAGACTTCTATTTCATGGTTTGTACTTGGAAACATAAAATGTGATCCATCAGTTAGCAAGAAAAATTCCAAGAAATCCACTGTTATTTTTAAGGAGGCTAATCAGGTTTGAGAAGCATTTACTCAGAAATGGATTTCATGGATTTGGCTTGCTTAACTCTGAAATCTTCAAGTCTCCTTCAACCACTTTTTTATGACGAAATTCGTGAATTCCCATTTAGAGACATTTTTTGAGACATGCAGATCGCGATTTATTTCTCTAAGATGGAACTGCCCTATTCATTTCTATTGACGCTCAATAGAAGCATTTATTTCCCAAAATTCATTATTACAAACGAATTGTTACAAACATTGCAAAAGTTGCATTATTCATAAACTATGCCAGCAATTTATTACTAATTTCTTTAAATTATAAAATAAAACCATACGAAGAATATTATGACAGAAATGCATATTATGCAATGATATTAAAAGTTTGGGTCAAACAGTCCTTTACGACACTCCTTTCAACCGATATAATCTTTATTGATTCGGTGAATGTGGAAAGCCAATCTATGGAAACGCGCAATTTTCAAACAGAAAGCCTTTGCACGGCATTCCACGAAAATGCTTTCCGTCCACGTACGAATCATTCGG
>BGPR01042933.1:0-13104 GCA_013235015.1 Araneus ventricosus
TATTAAAGAAAAGGGGAAACGACTTCCTTTTTTGACGTTTCCTTCCTTCTTTCTTTATTTTCTGGGTTTTATTTTTGTGATAATAGTTTGCTGCCAAAAATAAAGTCAAGAAGTTGCAAAATGTCCTTGATTGAAAGAATTCTCAAAATAATATCCAAAATTACCTCGAATGTTGACTAACCGTTTCGGTTAACTGCTAGAACTTTCACTCTCATTTAATATTTGATTTTCATGTTTCTAATATTTAACTAGTAAAATATGTACCGTTGGTACACTTGAGACTTTACTTGAACGATTCGTATCTTCGTCACACGATATGAATACTTGTACAGTGCAACCTCTCTGAAGTAGCCATCATCAGTTCCAAGAAAATTGGCTGCTCTAAAAGGGTTTTATGTTTGCAAGTAAAAGATAGTATTTTAACAAGCCCTAATTATTTATTTTTTATAAACCAAATTTTAAGAATCATTTGAAGAAAAATAATTTTCGAATATATTATATATTTAAATTAGAAATTTTCGAATATATTTCTAATTTAAATAAAAATATGCAATTTGTGAGTTTTCTTGCATCGTCCAGCTTTTTCGGAGATAACTTTGTTCAATATTTGTAATTGAAAAAGCGAATGATTAAGCGCTTCGTCGGTCGTTGTTGAGGAATGGGTAATAATATCATCTATTTGTTTCTATAGTCTGCTGAGTTGAAAGTTTTTTTCGATAATGGTCGCAACTCATACAAGTATCGTCTTTGTCAGAGTCCGAAAGACATAAATGAACTCTCGGACTCTCTACCCTGGTAGAGGCCGAAATTTACTTTTCTCGTTGCATTTGGAAAGGAACGATTAGTTTCGATCTACAAGACAAGATAATATGGTGAGCGGCGGTACTTTGATGGCATGACGATACATGGTTTAGGCATGATGCCGATCTGATTTCTAGTGTTGTTTTAGAGTAAATGAAGTTTTTGATCTTTTTCCTCTCTTTTCTGTTAATAAAAGATCCAGTTGTAAAGAGGAGACGAAAAGAATGTATTTCATTGAAGAAAATTCGAAACATAAGCCCGAAAAAAATTTTGAAAGTTAATTTACTTGAAATGTAAATTAACTATTTTTTACTTACAAGCTATACTTTCAAAGCCACACAATCAAACAATAGCGAATTAATGGTATTAATTTATTGTATCTGCCATTACACGATGAATTTTTTATAAAACTTTTAAAATTAAAGGAAAAATGGGGAGAAAATAAAAATGACATCACTGAAAAGTCAATTTTTTACAAATGGATGTCAAAACAGAATTTGTGCAATTCATTCCTAAAGTATTGAGAAAAAACTATATAATTTCGAATAATTTTTAATTAATTAAATATCTAACTGAAAATGGTAAAAATATATTGTATCAGTCATTGCTTGAACAACATCAGTCATTGCTTGAACTCAACATTTTGAAAAAACTATTAAAATTAAAGAAAAGCACTGAAATAAAAATGGCATAACTGAAAAGTTAATTTTTTGAATTACAAAGGGATGTCAAAATTAAATTTGTGCAATAATATGCTCCAAAGGTATTGAGGAAAAACTCTAAAAATTCCATTAATTTTTAATTGAATATCTAATTGAAAATTTCAAACACTATTCTTATTGAGTACCTAATACATAAGTGGTAACTACCTGCTAAATTTGGTAGCTCTAGGTCCCACAATCTGCCCTGCATGTAGAGCATTTTGAACAATTTTTGTATCACCGATTAAGCAATTTACATGTATCATGCGAACCTATAATCATTTTCATTACAATATATTTGTAATTTACGATTGCAATTCCGTAGACTCAGTGGCAATAGTTGCATATTTTGAATCTCATTACTGATAAAATGCATTATTTTCTACCTGATACAAAAGAGAAATTTTTGCATTGTTTGTGTCTTCCAAAAAAATGTACATCTTATATAATATCATTCAAATTCATTAGCCGGTGTTCACAGAAGGATAGACTAAAAGTTGCTACAATGACAACTGATTTCTTTATGCTGGAAATGATGAATTGAAAACTGTGTTACAGCAATATAATTCATGTATCTGTATCACATATTTTACTTAGTAATTTTTTAAATAAAATTCGCCTGATGCGATAGAAAAATGAATAAATCATATCAACTCATTCGCTTAAAAGACCAAAATGCTTGAAAAAAATATTTAACACCAAAAGACGAGTATTCTGGCCAGTATAATCATTTATAAGATATTTTTATTCGTTTTTCAAAGCTAACCCACTACATCTGGAAGCACTTGATTCTACATTTAGAGTCAAACTCAAGATTTCTAAAGCTTCTGTGCATCTCCATAAAAGCAATTTTGTAGAGAGCCTCTTAAGTATATCAGACAAGAAAGCAAAGAAAAAGCAGGTAGATGCTCTCCTTCGCGTGTTGGGGCTGAATTCTGTATGAAAATGTTTCTTTGATGTCTTCTTCTTATTTATGCTTGAATCATATTCACAAACATAAACTTAGAACTTATATAGAACATTTACAGAGAAAAGTTTTCTACTCAAAACTTAGAATTCTTTTTTTATCTAATGCACTTTCCAAGTATATCATAAAGTTGCACAATGAGAGTTCATACAAGATATTTTGAGAAATATACTAGTTTAAATATTCAGAATTCCAGTATTTTGTATGTTTAGCCCAAAATATTAAATCTGTATGCTTAGTTACTTCTGCATAATTCTTAGAAAACTTGTTCACTAAAATAATCTGTAATACGTATAGATTCTGCCTTAAAGTTAGTAATATAATTTACGTCAGATTTAATCTTGGGCTGGACTAAGTTGATTGGATGGGGAGCTGAAAGTATTCACCGTTTTCGTGTAGGCAAACAGGATCATGCTTTTATTTATTTGTGATCGAACTCTAATATTGCTCCGATGATGTTTTTGATTTTAGTCGAAATGATTTTCTGAATCTAAATGAAAGGAATTCTACTACCTAAATTATGCCTTTCTGTCAACCTACTGTGAAACCAGCTAGTTACCTTATCCTTTTTAAATAAGTAAGTTAACATTAAAAATTCACATAACTTAAACTCAGAGCACTTAAAAAGGGTAAACAATTAAGTTATTAATTAATCATTAACAAAATTTTAATCTTGAGGGGTCTGCTCATCTCTCAGCTCAGACTGATTAGTGGCAATTTACACCACAGATCAACATTATTCTAACCGGTGGTAGGCATGCCGTGCTGAGGATTGACTCCCTACCAAAGAATCAGGATTGCTCGGATGGAGGTATTCGGATAAATTATAATCCCGAATATACAGTAAAGCATCGATTATCCGAATTCCGGTCAAACAAAATGTTGGATTACCGAAAGTGTTCCAGTTGGCAAATTCAAATTTGCACGCCACGTAGTACTTACTACCAAAAAACATTCAAGACAGGCTCAATTAATAGCCTTGGCTTACAAATACAAGGTTAGCCTAAATGATTCATCGCGCTTCGAAGGACTGTTTATTTACAAGTATACGACTTACATAGGCGGTTGATACATGAAAATATACATACACTCAACAATTTTCTGATACATGCAACAAATGACCAGGTGCAGCTTTTCCGTATTTGCGTAGGGATGCCCGCTGAACGCTCGTAACCGAAGAACACTTCGCATATTCCAACACACAAAACTCTTCTCCTGCATTGCCGCCATCTTGTACAGCGCCGCTGCAGGCCTGCCATCTAGCGATCACGCGAGTCACGAGGCGGGCTTTTAAACTTGATGAGTGTATGCATCTTGTCATGTATCACCTGTCTTTGTAGGTCGTATACCTCTCAATACACAGTGTTTTGAAACCCGTCGAATCATTTAGGAGAAGAAGAGCCTAGCGACAAAGACTGTGTTAAAAAAGAGCATTCAGTGAGGAGATTTTCATTGCCGTGATACGGCTATAAAGTGGTTACAGACAATATGTAATTATTGCCTTCACTCCTTGTGCAGTTATGTTTAAATTTAATAGTGTATTTAAAGCAATTTCGATTGAAAAATTTCCGAAATATGAATGTTCATGCGAACATATAGCTTACTAATAATACATATTTAAATTAAATAGAGAAATGGTGTATGTTTTCATCAACATGAAACCTTTTGAATTGATTGCTAAATAATGGATGCAATGCACGAATTATCAGAAAGATAACTACATTATATTTCTTTGAAATTAATAGTAAAATATTTACAAGGTAAAACGATATATAAAATTGTAAACAAAATTTCGCATAGATAAAACAAAAGCGCTATCAGGGTTGTAAATAAGAAGGCACTTATAAGTTTTAAAATATCAGCATGAAAAATACATTTATTTATCGACATAAAAATGAAAGTTTTGATTAAGGTTCTTCTTTTTGAAAAAAAGAGAAATAATTATTGATAACAAGTTAAATATGTTTCTGCAATACATAAAACTAAACTCTTTTCAAATATCTGACTATCTAAAAATCCAAAACCTTCAAGGGAAATTTTATTTGTCCCAAGAAACAATAAAGCTTTCCTCTTTCTTAGCATGAACCAGAAAATAAAAAACAGCTCGAATCTTTTATTTTTTTTAAACTAAGGATAACAAAGCTTCAGTACACGAAATGGGATTTACACATTTGTGTTTCACTATTTTCCTTTTCTACAGACAATCAAAGAAACGCTTCTATAATGGTCTGGTAAAAGTAAAGCTTGAGATAAAATGAACTTGAAAGAATAAATAGTCTCCCACTATTATTTGCAAATCTTCGGGATGCGCAGCAGAGCAGAATAAATTTTGCTAGCTTTACAAAACATGAGTTCTCGGAGGAGGGCGAAAGAGCATTTCTTTTTCTGTGTGCACTAGCCACTCCACACAATCTCGAAAATAAGAAGCAGTTACTCACTTTATACGCCTTTTAAAAAGAGGAAAATAAACTGATCTTCAATTCTCCAGTTTCTTCTTACAATGGATCCTTCCTATTTCTGGAAACTATTGTCTTCTTCTCAGACCAAAGAAACGATCTCTGAGGATAAAAGGAATATTTACTCTTTTTCTCGGTTTTGCTTCGATACGCAAGCAACTCTGCTATCTGAATCCAATATAAAGATAGTCATCCCTTCTTATCACGAAATTTGGAAGAGAGGAAGTTCTATATTTTTAAGAAGAAAAAATCACAGCTGTCACTTTGTTCTGTTCGTAAATCGAAGCTTTAATGTGTCAAAGAATTCTGAATATTCAGGAGAAATGCAAAATGTGCGCCATGCTTTCGTAATTGCGCAGCTTTGTATTTTGTTTTATCTGGTTTCATTTCAGAACTGTTATGCTTGAAATATTTTACGCATAAGCAAGACAAAGTTGTCAAGATAAGTTTCAATACAAATGAATTCAAAAATATAAGCGCATTTAAGGAAAAACCTCACCCAGACTTGTTTACAAACAGTGAGAAAATAAATATAAATCCACCTAGACGAAAATTCTCGTTTTTATATTTTAATACATTTCCTTTAAACTATTGTAAATAGTGTTGAGAACAATGTGCCACTTTATTGGTAATAGCGTGCAAAATGTATACTTTCAAGAAGATTCAGAAGCTTCTGCGGCATTTATATATATAAGCGAGTGCATTATTTCCTTGAATTTATTATTTTTAAGGTGTCAATGTAAGGTTTTGTTTTGTATTTTGTGAATAAACGTTCTTAGTTTGAACATTGTAATTCTATACGTGACAACACTTCGAGAGTAATAAATATTTATAAGTGATACTTCTATGTATAGTTCAAAGTTTTGTCGACAAATTACCGTATATATTCAGTTAATTTCCTATGGTAAATATAAAGTTGTTTTCATTTCAAATAACAAATATTTGTAACTTGAAACATATAATACTAATAATATTCTGCAAACAGGATATACATTTTATTTCCATTCTTTATTTCTTCTAAGTTCATTTAAATGCATCAGAATTATAATAACAGATGTTCCTTGGTCAAAACGCATTTCTTCTTCGATCATATTATATTTAAAAATATCAATTACGTATATCGATTATTTTTCCCAGGTAAAAATCTCTATTTTTTCCATCAAAAATTTTTACAGCATTTTAGTTTCAGAAATGTATCTCAGATTCCTTTTCTTGCCTTTACACATTTTTTCAATCTGTGTGACAAACAGACTCCAATGCAATTTGAATAACTCAGCCATGAAAATGGTTTCTGCTTATATTTCAATGCATCTGGCAAAGAAATCAACTAAAAAAATTTTAAAAATTGACACCTCCAACAATTTATCTAATAATTAGAAATATATGTATTGAAGAACACATAATATTAATAATATCGCATTTTTTAATTCTAAAGTAAATTTATTATCTAGTCAATCAAAGAAATATATAAATTTAAGTGTAATGTTTTATTTTGATTTAATTAGGGAAAATACATCTTTGCAATCTAATATTAATAATCTCGAAAATGGGAATAAATATTCTCTCTCTCTCTCTGTGTGTGTCTGTGTTTTTCTTAATTATTTTTTCATTGACATCAGTCCACAAGTCAAGTTTAATATCCGTTGAATCAAAACAAAGGAACAAGAAATTTTCTTTCCAAGCGAGCAAGTAAAAATATTTATATAAGACACCATCTAAAAAATGAATCAACGAGATTAAATTTTTAAGTATCATCGGAAGAATATTTTGTTGTGAAAAAAAGTCAAGTGGGAAATGAGTCCATTATTACTAATGCTTTGCTATCGGCATCGTGAAAACTTGGTAATAATTCAAATAGAATTATGCATTCGTTGTTTATGGTCAACATCATTTTATTAATTGATGAACATAACATTTTCATAGAAATTGATTCTGAATAACTTTGCAAACTTCACATAAAGATACCTACTATTTAATTGCTTAAGAACTTCTTAGTAATGTTTGTATTTAAATTAGTATAATGAACAGATTGTTCTGACTATAGCATCAGATAAAATAGTTAAAATACAGAGATGATTATGAAAGAATATCCTAAATTTGAAAAGCAATATGGCCGGAAACAAACAATATAGAGCAGTTGTGCGCAAAATATTTTCATTTCATACCCCCTCATTTCGTGCAAAATTTTGTCGCGACCATTTTTTCTGAAGAAATTCCTTATATTTTTTTATGGTCAAATAAATATCTTTCAATTTAATGACCTGCAACAATTTTCTCCTGAATCCCAGAGGGTTCTAGACCCACGGTTTGCGCACCATTGATATAGAGCATTATTCTGCATACCTTTGTAATCGGAATTATCTGAGGTTTCGTTTGAGATTTGTCATAAAGAACATCTTTCATCAAGTTACGAAATTCTGTCTGTTTTCAGTTTGCGTCCAGATGGCGATTCGCAATGCACAGCATTCTAAGGGGAATTTTACATCTACATTTGCTAAAGAGAATAGGTCAACAAGGTTTAACTTGTGTTTTATTGCAAATGAGGGATAGACCCTCCCGGTATGATGAGAATCGTCCAATATATCGCAGACAAGTTTAACTTTCATTTATATAGACCTAATAAATGTTTAGGCATCCAAATGGCAAAAACATGCTTTTCACTATCATGGAAGGATCTTCAATGAAAAATGAGCACGTCTTTGTAAGCAATTCTTTGCAGCTTTTAATATGTACGAGTAGATGTTTCACGTCATTCTGAGCTTTTAATGTCTATTTCCTGCTAATACTGCTATGCATGCTCAAAGAGCTAGTGGGCGTTGAAAGAACTAATGCACGTAACAATGAAAATATGCAACATGCTTTCTTCACA
Source organism: Araneus ventricosus (assembly GCA_013235015.1). Lineage (NCBI taxonomy): Eukaryota > Metazoa > Arthropoda > Arachnida > Araneae > Araneidae > Araneus > Araneus ventricosus. Next base: position 7,795 of record BGPR01042933.1, read on the forward strand.
CACATAGAAAGCACCTTAAATCCATGAATGATCTGAAGACGAGTGATTCACCCATTAAAGTAAAATTATTTTATTTTCAATACTTCAGAAGTATGTTTAAGTCATTCTGTCAATTGTTAAATCTGTGAAAATATATTTCTAAGATTAATTTTTTGATTAGGAATAACAAAATAATTTAAAATAAATATATAAAAGGAAGGTTTCAGTGCAGATTTAGTAGTTGCATTCAATCTTATATCTTCTGAATTCTTCTTTCATATTCCTATGTTTATTTACGATGATTCGTTTTATCATTGTATTTTCGTTGTTAATCGAGACAGTGAAAATATAAAACATCTTCAAAGTGGAAATAGCTGTTTCTAATTTTTTTCAATAAATGTATATTATTGGTATGATTAACGAGGATTTTTTAAACTAATTACTAGGTGGAGAAAAATAATAATCCGTTTTGTTTTTCTAGGAAACTGTAATATTTCTGATTTTCCTGAAAATCTGTGACAGTCGAGCTTTTATTTACCAATCTCTGTTTTAAATACAAGTAATTTCAAGATGGTTGAAAAATATATATTTTACACTATAATAAACCATTTATTTATATATTAATGATGATTAGTTAGAAATTAAGAGCACAATTCTTTCTTTTGACAGCATCTATAAAGCAAACATCAATTTAGTTGTACTGAGATTCCGCTCCATTTGGTGAAAAACTGTTTTTCCTTTTATTAATATATTTCTATACTTTAAATTTTTTGATGAAGCAGATAATGCAATGACAACCTAACATTGTTAAGACTCGTGGCTTTAATTAATAAATAATATAATAGAGAAACAATTCTTTTCTAATGTTCGTGAATCCATGACATAAAACAGAAAACACGTTTGTCTATCTGTCACAAGAGCTCCTGCAAAATGGTAAACAGTAGAGACATAAATTTCGCACGTCATTATGGGGTCCATTTCTAGATCGAAAATAGTTTTTTACTTCCAAAATTAATTATTTATGTAATTAATTAAGGGACAGGATGCAAGATATGTAAAAGGTGCAAATTAATAGTGAAGACTTTGCACCCTTATACCATTGAAGCAACAAATTTAACTGGGCCATTTAAGATCGATCACGGCGTAATTCCAAGGATTTCACTCATTCTGATTGACATGCTGTTTTCATTCAAACGATTGCAATTTCCTGATCGAGTTGAATTTTCAGACATAATAAGCAAGGCGCAAGGGCAATCTTGCAAAGTCAGAAACTTGGATTCTTCTGAGAAATTATTCTCGGATAGGCCGTTGTATCAGTCAAAAGCGAAGGATATATCAAAAATATTCATTAGCGTTCAATATCGAAGAGGGATTAAAAATACTGTTAGTTTTCAAGCCTTGAAGAGAATTTAATAACAGGATTAATACATTTAACTGTAGTAAAACATTGTTTTCACGTTTCTTATTTATACGCCGAGTTGGGTAGATTGATAAGCGGGAACATTGATACAGTTCTTAAATTTTGATGATGGGAATGACACACGATGTTCATATTCCCTCATATGTATGCCACTGTAACCATTTGTACACGGTATATTTTTCTGCCATGTTAAATCAAAAGTTAATTTACAAATGAATCAAGCCGCTAATCTTCTAGTCGAAGTAAATTTTATTCTAAGTACGTGTTGTGTGATTTACTAATTACATTTTCCTGCCAGGAAATCTGTTCGAAAGGTAGGAAAAATCATAAATTTTTTTAACTATATTTTTGAGGTTTTTTAGCATTGATATTGCGTGACAACTTGTTTTAAGTAAAAAGTTCTCTTGGGGCAGATTGATACAGTTGACTCCGGGGCACATTGATTCGCATCTTCTGTGTGTATCAATGCGCCTAACAGTAACTACTTTGAAAAATCGTCTTCAGAAATGGGAAAAAAACTTTAAAATGAACTATCTAAGAGAAACACGCAATTAAGAATTTGTTTAAAGCAACGAACACGGTTTGAGTTTCATTTCAAAAATGAAAAGTATTGTTGTAAATTAGGTTTAAAATATTTTTTACGAATTTATTGGAAAAAATTGGAAAAAAAATGTAAGGAAACTTAACTAACATCATCGAAAAGATAATTTTTTTTGTATTTTCATATGGGTTCAAAATTATTTTCCTGCTATATTATTTTCGAAAGTCATCAAGGCAGGACCCGAAAATTTTCCTTAATTTTTAATTAATTAAAATTTCCAAAAACGGCTTCGAGGCTCCCATTCCCTCCATCCAAAGTATTTTTAAACACACACACGAGCATTCTTCTTTATTATTTATGAAGATAAATTATTTTCTGAGACATTATTGTTTCATTTTTCCAGTTTCATTAAAAATGTTGAATTTTGATTAAAATGAAAGTTTGTTACTTTGTTAAACTTTTAAACCTTGATTTGGAATATAAAGTTTATTGATGAAACACCTTTTATTTTGATCCCACACCTATTAAACATAATTATTTTTTATATTTCCTTGTGTATCAATGTCCGCGTTGTGTAGGGCAGATTGATACAAATCCATTTTTAGGAAAAAAGTGTAATAAATATTTTTTTTTATTTCATTTATGACCAAACCTCGAAAGAAATCCTATATTAGATTAACAAATGCATAAATATAGTATATTAGTTCTAATTATTTCCTTTGGTAAAATCATTTTACAGCTTTCGAAAAAAAGTGCATCAATGTCCCCTTTTTCCCCCTATACGTTATTTCACTATACTTCCAATCCATTCATAACTATTGTCATTCGTTTATATGACTCAAAGCTTCGATTACACGTTGTTTTCCCGATTTCTAAAATTCGCAAATTTTCTGACTCGGTCATTATTTATCTATTTTTATTACTTTGGGGACAAAACATGAAGAAGGGGAGTGTAAATATGTTCTTCTAACTTCTTTTAAAGACCAATAAAGACTATAACTGAGTTGAAAGAAAAACTTCGAACTTATATTGTTTGTCAGAGCATTAATGAAAATAACAAGTCGATGAACTTAATTCAAATCATAATGCTGTACTAAATATTCACAGTCTGTAAGAATGTCAGACGGTGATTAAAGATTTTGTTTTAATTAAACACCTACCTGTATAATTAGTATTCGAAATCTGTAATAAATATTAGATTTTTCTCAATTTTATGAGAAATGTGTAGTTTTAAAAATTCATTATTCTTTTCACTATGCAGTAATATATTACTACCATCTTAAAAAACTTTTAAATTATTAGTTTAAAACAATTTTCATTAGAAGTATTAAATTTTTAATAATAAAAGTGGTTTATTAAAATTTAAATTAGACGTCTTTTCATTTATGTGTCATTTTACGTTAGTTCCTTGAAAGATGTATAAACGGTGCTGTATTGCATAATGAATTAGTAATGAGTTGGAGTGTATCTCAGGTGTAGTCGGGTATAAGATGATTCAAAATCAAGATATGTTTTATTAAATCCACTCTCAAATCATAAGTAAAATTTCGCAAAGCATATTTTTCTAAAAATATGAGCGTAAATCTTTCTTTACTCAGTATGTATAACGCAACTTCTATATCTCTTTCATCTCTACTGAACGAGCCGGCCCCATTTGGCGAAAAACACTTTTCTAAAGCTAAGAGAGAATTCATCCAATCCTTTTCTGACAGGAGGAAATTTTAAAACTTTCCTTCCGCCACTCCCAAGGGAACAAGTTCTCTGACCGATCTCATTAAACTGGATCTCTGAGTGAAAATTGAAAGGAAAGTCTTTAACTGAGCCATTTTTCCTTTTTTATTCTTCGGAGGGGTGGTTGGTTTCCAAAAAGATTTCGGATTGGTTAATTTCGATATTTTAACACACAATTCTGGAGACATAAAATTTCCCCCTGCAAATGTTTTGATTTTCTCGCAGCGTTCGAATTGAATAAGAGGTGTGTGTTCCGTTAATTAAGAATAAGCGTTCGTAACTTCTCAATTTAATTATGTCAAGTGAACTGTGCTGGGTTTGTTATGAAACTATTTTGAGCTCAGAAAAGTTCTGAGAGGAAAGTTTAGGAATTTCAATTGCAATATCGCTGCGTTTTTAATCCGATAATCCTTCAAATAATTATCTGCGGTGATTCATATATGCATTTGTTTGATTTCGAAAGTAAGAAATCAATTATTGAATTCAGAAACGTGTATAATGTATGATATTATGTGTTGTTAAAGAAAATGTAGTCATTTCTTGTTTAATTCAATTAGTTAAAATGCTTCTTTCTTTGAAAGACTCATGTGAAACTGAAATATAATAGCTTTTATACTATTACATATATTTGTCATTATCATTTGAATAATTTTAAATCTTATCAAAATAAACGAACATGAATTGAAGTTTGAAAAATTATTTACATGCATTTCCGTTTTATTAATCCAAGCGTTAATTCGTAATGTAACAAATAATAGAATACTCTATTTTAAAACAGTGAATGTACCTATTGTGAGTTTTGCGTCCGAGGGATGATTTAAATTTATTTCATTGTTCTTGCAATAAATGAGTATATTTAATTAACAGTATAGTTCTGGTTAATTTAAAAGATTTCAATATAAAATCTTTTATTTCAATATTTTCAAAATTTACCAATTCACACGCAAAATTGCATCCGAAATCGTGTCGAGATTCGCGGTGTGTTTAAAATTGAGATGAGGATTCAGACTTCTATTTCATGGTTTGTACTTGGAAACATAAAATGTGATCCATCAGTTAGCAAGAAAAATTCCAAGAAATCCACTGTTATTTTTAAGGAGGCTAATCAGGTTTGAGAAGCATTTACTCAGAAATGGATTTCATGGATTTGGCTTGCTTAACTCTGAAATCTTCAAGTCTCCTTCAACCACTTTTTTATGACGAAATTCGTGAATTCCCATTTAGAGACATTTTTTGAGACATGCAGATCGCGATTTATTTCTCTAAGATGGAACTGCCCTATTCATTTCTATTGACGCTCAATAGAAGCATTTATTTCCCAAAATTCATTATTACAAACGAATTGTTACAAACATTGCAAAAGTTGCATTATTCATAAACTATGCCAGCAATTTATTACTAATTTCTTTAAATTATAAAATAAAACCATACGAAGAATATTATGACAGAAATGCATATTATGCAATGATATTAAAAGTTTGGGTCAAACAGTCCTTTACGACACTCCTTTCAACCGATATAATCTTTATTGATTCGGTGAATGTGGAAAGCCAATCTATGGAAACGCGCAATTTTCAAACAGAAAGCCTTTGCACGGCATTCCACGAAAATGCTTTCCGTCCACGTACGAATCATTCGG